>JBBPOK010000012.1:0-187966 GCA_038091415.1 Leccinum variicolor | reverse complement strand
AACACCAGGATGATGTAGTCATCACAATGGCCATACGCTCCCCCTTGACGACGTTCGTGTGATGGAGGCTGTTTTCGATTCCGAGCTACATTAGTTCTTTCAACCTCTCAAACATTCGTCCGTTTACCTATGCGCTTGTATACATAAACCTTCTGAGCCTTCAGAGATTTTTCCGAATCATTCCGACCATTCCGTACCGGTACATTCGACGCAAGCAAGGTATTCAAAATTCATCTGCGGCAAAAAGCGTGGCAGTTGCAGAAAAAATCAAATTCCGAAAATAGTAAAAAGTTCGTGCGGTCTCTTTTGCAGGGTGCCTGAAATTCTCCATCGACAAAACCCTCCTCCACTTCGTGGGAGTCGGGGATACACAAGTAAGAGGCGTACGGGCGAGGAAGTAATCGCACAAATAAACGGACGGCCACGCGACATTGTTCGGAGTGTCACATCAACCAGAAGAACACATATGCACCCACTAGACCCAGAAGGACCTTGAGAGATGGATCCATGTTCGACCAAGTCGTCATCACAGTCTTCGTGAAGTCGTACGTCGCCTGGGGTGGTGATCCTGATCCTCCAAGAGTCTGACCTTTGCCTGAAAAAGCACTAGTCGACGATGCAGACGGGAAACCCGCAAACTTTTTCACCGCATTCTGCAATCCCCTGTAAACCACAACTTGCAGTGCTGAAAACGGGAGACAAAGAATCTACACCTACGTCCGGTCAGCACCGCGAATCGTGTGGATCTGTTGGGAACCCTGCAGGAAAACGAAAGTCGGCCTAGGAACCACAAAGGTCAGATCAGACTTGGGGAATAGGGGGTGGAACTACCCACATGGCTGTGACTTTGTACGTGGATGCGACGTCTTTCGCGGCGTCGACGTCACACTTGACAAAGTTCACGTTGGGATACTGCTTTGCCAGGGCCTCAAACGTTGGTGCAATGGCATGACAAGGACCACACCTAGTACAAATATTTAGAAGCCGTCGACCGCCTGAGGTAGGAGAATCACCAGGTCGCATGAAAGTCAATAACCTGTGTTTCGTTGCGTTAGGCAACTCCCAATCTCGCGCAAAGACGAGATCTAGCTCACTGTCAACTTATTTGAATCCGACAGCAAGGGATTGAGTTGGGACACTGAATTGACGTGCGTAAGAGACATGTTGTATGTAGTGTGCGAGGATATATGCGGAACCGCAACGGAAGTAGGTTTGTAGTGCTCAGGGGGGTCGACCCCCCGTTGTTGTGGCCGATTCAGGAACTCAAAATTACGTTGTGGGTTGATCACGCATGTGCTAATCCTTCCAGCCGTTACAGTACTTGGTGTCACCTGAGCAGAGTCAGGCTAGACAATAGCATCCCCTCTTTCAGCCTCGGGACGAGTCCACCGTGACAGGTCAAACTGTTCTCACCCGCGGACGACGCTCTTCGTCGTCGCGCGCGCGGCACGTACTCCACCCCCTGCATACTTCCCCCCTTCACTCCAGCATCCGGGGGAGACCTTGTAGCCGGATAACGTCCAGCGGACGATGCATCAGAGCGTGACCTGGCATGCGTGACAGCATCTCTCCCAGGAGAGAGATAACACGGCGAGGCTTGCGATAGATTCGGTGTATAACTCGGGGGCTCCAGCTTCTGGGACGCTAGTCTCGGTGCCAGATTCTTCTTCATGACATGCATCAACCCGGTCTTCTTCCCTTGGGATTGATGGAATAGATACGGCGAACAAGAAAACGTTAACGGCGTCAAGGTTTTCTCTCCAGAAAGGATCTTTCCGGTTCCGTCCGCCTTGCGATCGCTGACGAGGTAGTCGAATTTCCAGCGTATCCTCACGTTCTGAAGACGAGACCCATGCACGTCGTGGTTCACTGTTGACGCTACAAACGTTTCCGTTCCAACGACAGTGTATACGCCGTTGGCCTTGACGCTGAGGGTCGCTTGCCTGGAAATGTAGTCACGAGACTCGTCGCCCGCTACCGACACCATTCTAAGTGTGGGCGGACTGTCCAGCGTCGCATAGTGAAACACAAACGTTTCCCGCTTCGTCGGCATAAACTCGGCAACCCCTGCGGTGACGTCGGGCCTGGCGTTCTCAGCAGACTCGTAAGGAAAAAACGACCGGCTCCGCGGAGAATAGCCGATTAGTTGCATACACGGCCTTACTGAACGAAACCCTTCTTGATCGATCCACAACTGGATTGTCATGTGCTTTATCCACGAAAGCTCTTCCGGGAGTGCTACGTGCCTCGCAAATGGATGCGCCACGTCGGGCACATGGGTGTCACAGTCGGCCGCACACGAACGAGTGGACGCTGTAGGTGCAGGGTCTGACACCCAACGTCGAGGATGCGATGCATGGATCGTCGGAGAAGGTGGTGCCTTGTGTGCTGGATCTGCCTCAGGTTCATCATGTTGCATTCGGGGTGACCTTGGACGACCCGGAAAGCGGACGGCTCTGGCCCTTTCGAGGGGGCGACGGTGACGTTGTCGACTTATAGGAGAGGATAAAGGCGAGATGACATCGGCCGATGGCGACGGCGAAGGAGGTGCAAAGGTCGGCGTTGGCAACGTGGAGTAAGTGTGGAACGTGGCAGACGTCACCAGCTGATCACCGTCGGGATCTTCTTCGGGTGCAATGGTCGTGTTATTGGGTTCCATGGTACTCGAACGGGAAGCCTGCGAATCCCGTAGTCCCTCAACATCACCTTGTTTTCCAAGTAGCCGTAAGGGTTCACAGCGACCGCCTAGTACTAGTGTGCTTGACCACCTGACGTTAGCACCAAAGAGGCAGTTATACGAAGTCGAAACGACTCCGTTCTTCAAGTTGCCGCAAATGGCTCTGGTAGGGCAACCGGAGTCTCCTGGGGATTCAGCGTTACGGTAGCGACCGTCCGAGAGCTCCGCAGTTGTACACGTGTTGTCTAATTCCTCGTGCATCCAATTCTTGATGTGCATGGCTTTGTCCCTGCGCGGCGTCAGCTTCGACTCCTCGGCAACGTTGTACAACCCCAGCTCTCCATCGCAGGCGGAGGCGCAAACATGTGTCGTCGCTTCCAGAAGTATCGGTATCTCCCCCGTGGTCGAAGATGTCGGAAAATCATCAGCCTTCAAGATGGGTGAAGGAGGAAGGAGGACGGCAGACAGTAAGCGCAAGTCAGACGAAGTGCGAGTCAGCCGTGTATGGGTAGAGCTAAGGGTCATGGTGACCGTTCGCTGATGTTCGAGCTACATGCTACAAACAAGTATCTATGCCTAGTATTCCAACCGACGTCAGCATGTCAGCCTCCGCACGATCTAGGTATCATGCTTTTTGCGCACTATTTCCCGTTTATGCACGAGAGACGAAGTTGCGTTCCTTTGTGCTAACACTGTCCCTGTTTTTGAGGAGGCAATACTCCCCATACTCATTTTTCTGCTGCCACCAATGCCCAGGAATCCACAATGTCCTCGTCATTAGCGAGGAATGCGATGCGTCAAGGAAAGGGAAACATGCGACACGTTCCCATGTCTGTTCATCGGCGGCATATCGAGGTTCATTCCCGGAGGAAGTCGGATGGTGAGGAAAGTCAAGATCTACAAGGTAGTCACATGTTTCCACAGGGACCTACGAAGGCATTATCAACATAGTTCAGGGCAAAAGGTCAAAGTTCCGCACATAGTATTCGTGAACCTCCTTGTTAAGGTCATTCAAGCCGAGCGGGGTGTTCCTAGAGCCTTCCCTATCCCACCATGGTTCATTTGCAACGTTCCCCGACCTGAAATGAGCAGGGAGCGATCCTTCGAATTCACTTTTCACGAAGTCGACGGAAACGCCATTGGGGACCAAGTAGTGTCCTGGGAAGCGATGCCATTCCTTTCCAAGACACAGCTTCAGGTGAAATTGCTTTAGGTCCGAAAAGTCGATGCTTGGCCTGTCGCTCTCATCTACACCTGCGGGTAAGGGCGGTAGAAGACCAGTATCGTTAAGGAGTCGAGGGAGTTCGAAGGCCTCGAGACGACTGAACACATCCAGCGGTGCGTGATAATAGTGCCATAACGCGAGGACACGCGAGATGGACAGCAACCCAGAGACCAAGATTATGGACAAGGTGGTTGCGCTGAAAACAACCGACTTGGAGGCCTGTGGTAACAGTACGAAAATGTTAGTAGGAAATGAGTGGGCTGTAATGAAAATGGAAATGGACCACCTTGTATGGGGATTTCGTCATACGGATATATGTGATTTCCAGCCATCCACGTAGTAAATAAATTGTGACGGCCGCGTTGAAACATATAAGTGGGTAGGCAGGGAACATGAATCGTTCCTCTTTGTGCGTTTGCGCTGTCAGTATTGAAGCCCATAAGTACAATGGGAGCAACCGCAACGCGAGAATCGTAAACGGCGAGCTTTCGTTTGGTCCAGGTTTGGTGAGCCCAAGACGCTTGCGGTCGACAAAATATGTGATCGCAAGTGACGGTAACGAGGCAAATGCCAGCACCAGAAGGACGTTGAAGTTGAGGAGAAGGTTGAGGATGTAGAAGTGCCATGGGGACGTCCCATATAGTTCAGGACCACGTTCTGAACCGCCAAAAATGTTGTACTGAACGATGTTCCACGGGACGACAGTCCACCTGCCGTACGCAACGCTATCGATACACACCACAGGCACCTGATACAAGACTGAAAATCAGCGAGGCTTGTAGTGTGCGGCAAAGGACTTACAAATATCAGAGCGGAAACCAGGCCAGCCAGAATGAGACGCCGCCAACGTGCTATCATCCACTTGACACGTGAGGCAGGTTCTACTTTGTCGCCGCTGAGCACAAAAAGCTCCTCGAACACGAATGGCAGCGAGAGGGCAAGTGCAAATGGCCACCCTACGATGGCACCGGAAGCGAATAACATGGTGGCACAGAGTGTCCTTCTCGTATTCTTGAGGCTAGAAGGCTCGCAGGCAAATGCATATGCAAGTGTAGTAGCATACATGGCAAAAGAGGAAGGCAAAAAGGCTGTGACGCGTTGAGAGGCTATAGAGGTGACAGGAAGGAGACATACCAGGTGCAGCATTCCACATGCCCGCATTGAATAGGAGGATGAAAAACAGATAACGACCAACCCTGTCATTGATCTTTTCAACGACAGCACGAAAGAATGCAGCTTCACATAGGGTGGAAGAGACAGCAAGGAAGATCCGTACGGCAAAGAACGCCGGTCGCTGCGCAATAACTGGTTAGTTTTAAGCTGGATCTAGGATTGCCAAGATTACTTTTCCGAGCGCGAGTATCGAGGACAGACGAGCCGCCGGCATGTGGAGCAAAATATAGGCCCAGCTTCGTATTGCGAACGTGGGGGTTACTTCCCAAGTCTGAAATCCGTGACCGTGTTGTAAGAAGTGCAAAGGCTCCCAGAAGTTGAAGACTGTGTGAATGAGTGGATGTGACTTGGTTATTCGAGTGAAGACTAACCTTCATCGCAGTCTTGTATGTTGGTATACATAGCACACGCTACACGGACAAGGAGCAAGATGCGAACAGCAGACTGGAAATCAGGCACCCATGGTTTCCGAGCAGCCCTGAGTGGGTGGTTAGAGAGCGCAGCTAGGTTTCGGAATGCCTACCTGCGAAGTTGGTCCTGCAAGATACCAGTGTGTCTGGCGGGCCGTGCAGGGGGTGGAACTTTGTGTTCTGGGGCCGTTGGGCGTCTAAACCGCAAGGTTTGTGTCCCTGAGGCCATTGTAGTAAGGTTTAACCTTTGAACGGTAGCAAATCCCACACATAACACTTACAATATTAACGTCACGTGACTGTGGATGATGCTGATCCGAGTCGGGAAAGTAAGATCATTGTTGAGAGACACCAGACAGAGAGTACTTGGTTACCGCGAGCCGTATGCGGCGATGGTCCAGGGGACTGGTGGGCCAGGGGATCGGGGTATGTTGGGTAAGGAAGTGGGATGTCCTGTTGGGATGGTGGGGTGATTCGCCGCTGGCAAGACCGGATCGGGGGAGTCGCCGTGGCTGGTGCCAGTCGAGCGACGGGCATCTGCTTCTCGAGAAGCCGTCGTGCTTCCAATCCGTCCACCGTCCCCTCCTTATTTCTTTCCTTCCCCCATCATCCAAACCTTCCCCACTCTCTCCCCATCATTCTTTTTCTCCACGCGATGGGGGACACCATCGAAACAGCTCAGTATTTTATTTACGTGCAAGTCCTTTCCGACACGTCTCTCCGCGCTCTCCTCACTTTTTTTTTTCTAGCACGCAGGTTTATTTCTGCTGTCAGTCGTGTTCGACTGTCCTCCTTTCAAATCACTGACCCTCTTCCTTTCCCTCCAGGCATGTGTAAGTCCCTATTTCCTGAATACATGCACGTCAGTCCGGACTCACACCGACGGTCGACGGCAGATTCCGTCGTGGTATGGGACTGGATCATCAGCCTTCCCAGAGAATGGCGTTTCGTACGTCGTTTTTACCCCCACTTGCAACTCACTCACCGTACCCACAGATTTGGAAGACTAACTGGACACCGGTCAAAGTGGCATACCTCTTTTGTCGGTGCGTGAAAATTCTCCCATTATTTATTTCGGCCAGTTTACATCTTCAACAAGTTACTGGGTGATCGCAGTCGTACCTTATCTTTTGTATGCTTTCGTCACAAATCACACCCAGGAGGTCTGCGAGAAAATTTACAAAGCGAGTGTCCACTATTGTCTTCGTGACAACATTAACCTCCACCAATACCTGCAGATCCCGGTCGCTTTGGCAATGTGGAACCAAGTGGGGTCAGAGTGTCAGTCCTTTATTCTCCCGATGACTTGACCCCTCAATTCGTGGAATAATTCCAGCCGTTCTGCTCATTCGCACCTATGCTTTCTTCAATCGCAACGTGTATATTCTACTGGCACTTATTTGTGCCCTCGCTGGTGTGGTTGCGTACCAGCTCTACGTGGATGCGTCACAGATGATACGTGAGTGTCACCGAGATGTGCATTTGGTCCTCAGTTATTCACCTTTACCTTAGTTTTAGCTTTTGTGACTCCTCCGAAGGTAAGTGAGATGTTAACGAAGTCAACGATTCATTCAAGTTAAAACCCCGGTACAGGGTCCCTGCTTCCCCGCGTCGAAGCCTCACTCCGCACACCTACTTGGTAATGACAAATTATGCCGTTTGAATAACTACTAAACATACCTTGCGCAGGATTTTTTGTGCGTCTTGTCAATGTGATAACATTAGCATGCTTACCTTTTAGACAAGATTGCTCCGCTCTTATTCGATACCCTCGTCACGGCCATGACGGTTTGGAAGGCTTTCCACATTCGTATCAGAAATGGAGGAGCAAACAGCAAGCTCATTCAGACGTTTCTTCGCGAGGGTAAATGCCAAATATATGCGTGCATTGTTGGATTCAATACCATTTGGACTTAGGTGTCTTTTACTATATCCTGATCTCTATCGCAAACCTGGTAAGCCTGAATGTGTAGTATCTGGTTTTAAAAGGACAATTCACATGGTCACAACAGATTAACGGAATATTCTACCTGCAGTAAGTTCGCCCACACCGTCCTCTCGATACCCTTACCACTCATGTTTATCTAGACCACGTCAAGTTATATCGGCGTTGAATATCCCCCTTAGTGTCATGATGGCACCACTGCTTGCCTGTCGCCTTGTGAGCACTTTGTGCTGTAATTTGACATAAAGCTGACCGCGTTCCAGATTCTGGATCTGAGGGAACGAGGTGCGGAGACAGACTCCCACTCTGAAGGGACTGGTGTTGGCGCGTTCGCAACCAAGTCTGGAGTGAGCGCTTCGTCTAATGGTCCACCTCACATGAAGCGCGGTGGACTGGGAGTCCGTCACCGAGGTCCCGGGTCTACCATCGCCTCGAACATCATGCTGAGCACTATTGGGAGCATTCAACCCGATCTCGAGGCTGCAGACGTCGAACTGGACGAGATGCATTTCGAATCTGGCATGGGATTCGCTGGTGACAGTTCTCGGACGCTTGGTTCACTTGAGCACGCAAGCCCAGCCCCGGCCTATAATTCGATTGAGCTGGGGTCTATCGTACGATGTGGTAGCGTGGGCGACGAAGGTGAAGCAGCGCCTGTGTCGGGCATTCGAGTTAATGTCGAGAAGACGACGTCAACGATGTGACACTTCATTCAGGATTTTTCTTCTATTTCGGAACAGCATCGGATTAATGATCCTGCTTACAGTACTCTGCATCGTTCTCTTGCACGTGTTTCCGAGACGCCCTGGGGAGCGTTCAACGTTTTCTCTTTTGCTAGAATACAGTTGTCATGATGGCTGGAAGAGATGAGCTTTTGTGTTGATGAGTAGGCCACGACGTCCTCTGGCTAGTGGACATGAATGCAGAATCGACTTTACATCATTGATTAACAGACAGTCCGCTCCGTGATCGTACAAGAGGGCTTCAAAGAGAGTAGACAACTTTCTATACTAGTACGCGCCGCTCAAATTCAACAACCTTGTCCGAGATATCTGGCAACTGCAAAATGCCTCCAGACTCGCCACCACCAGTTATCCTTCAAGTTACTACTTCCGTAGAACTTGCCAGCGCAAAGGCTGAGCCTCGAGGTGAGGCGAACTGCATGTTTTCCAGGTCTCGAGGATCCGATCCTGACATCACATATGTAGCAGTATCGTGGGTCCATCCTTTTCCCTGAGCCACCCGGAACACGATGAGCAGCGTAGCAATTGTCTGGTGTGTGATCGTCGTGAGAACATGTTAGTGAAACCAATCAGACGACCTTCACCTGGAATTGCGTCAAGGACTGTGAGATCACTTGTGACACTGGGTTTCCGAGCCCAAACAGGACGAGGAAAGCGATTGATATGGCAGAGTACAGTGCAGCCGACTCGATAATCATCGCAGTGGTCGACGTGTACGGCGTCCCGTATTTCGGTCCCATCAGGGAAACGATATGGTATCTCCAGGACAGCAGACGGAGAACGATGGCGATGGTCAGAATGATGTTGAGCGCCAGCGAGAGGCTAAGGTAGGGCAGCGTGTAGTTGATACCGTTCGACACGAACGGATTTGTGACCGATACTTGAATCATGAACATGATCCCCATGGCTGCGTGTTCGGAGTACGTCAAATCCATTCCAAGAGCTGTAGATGGAATTAAATGTGCCGACCTACCGATCCTGCAAGTAACAGGCAAGGGAAGAGCATGACGATCCAGAGAGGGACCCAGCATATCTGATAAATGACTTTAAAGCGCCATACCTGACTTGACGGTGAGGAATGACTAGAGTGTTTGGTTTGACTCTCACTGACCACCAGAGCGTCGGACAACAAGCCGGACAGGGCGGATGCCACATTTGCAGCAGATTTGATTGGGATGGAAATCGTATCAGTCTCGAATGCACTTGGACCACCCGGATAGTTGCGATCGTCGATGAACGACATCTGGGTGGATATCGCAGATCCGACAATGAAAATGGTTCCGAGGAGGAAATAGATGGTGATGAAGATCAGCAGAAGCAAGCGGTTCTTGAACTCGACACGATTTTGTTTGTGAACGAGGTGATAAAAGGACAAGAAGTAGAGGGAGACTGTAACGCCATAGGCGATGGCACTGATGATGACACCTTGAAGGAGACACCTCTCCGAGAACAGGGTCTGGGAGTCTTCATCTGGAACCCAACTGAAGCTGAAGTTTGGGGCCATGTGAAAAGCTGGGATGGCAAGGTCTAAGGATGCAAGACCAGTGACTCCGTGGTGCACAGCGGTTGAATAAGCGCCCTAGCCTGCCAGCCAGAACCTGGGCATTAAATATAAGCCAGGCAGTGCTTCCTTGAGCAGTTTCAAAGTTTGTTCGGTGAACCTGGGAAACTTGATGTACGCAGCTGGCATAGCTGGATCTGTCTCTTCGCTCAGGCTGCTGCCAGCATGTAGCCCCGCCGAGAAAAAATAAATAGTAACTGATCGAGAGGTATGCAATTAATACGAAATACATGCCTCAGCAAGATACTTGTCAAAGGACAATTGACTCACAGAAACAATACGGAAATAGGTCAGCGCGGCGGAGCGCTGTAGTAGTAAGTACAGCATGGAAAGCACGACAGGCAATGCTGGAGTCCGAGTCACTCAGGCTTAATTCGGTGATCCGGAGTGCTTCTTTTGCGGTCGATTTTCTTAGTTTGGTTATATGGGCTCGGGGGACACGCCGGAAAACCATTACGTCACCTTGTTGCCGAGTGAATCGCCTCACCCGGGCCCCCCACCACTACAGGAGGACGCTTGCGTTGTGAGACTCGGATCGGGGGTACTACTTATCAACGATACAAATTTACATCATACGTCTCAAACTTTTGGATTAGATTAGAAAACTAGAGATGGTATAGGTACTACTTAATAGTTCTCGTTGAATGGCCAGGTGGGGATTGGGTGGGGAGTCCATGTCTTACATAAGGCACGGAAGTATACACTGGCAAGTGCCACTTCACCATGAGATCAGTGCCATTCGAGGAAGCACACCCCATTACTAAAGATCCCCAACATCGAGCTGCTGCGTACGAGATATGGCTGATGCAATTCGCAAGCGGCCTTCGAGTCTCACTATCGAAGTATGTGTAGATTCGGTTGAATCCGCAGTGGCGTTGGTGTTCCGAACTTTGCGATAAAGTCTCGCTATCTGATCAACCCGTCGACTCTTCCACAGGGCCGTCCGCGGGGGAGCAGACCGCCTCGAGTTGTGCGCCAATCTGGGCTATGGCGGTGGAACCACGCCAAGCGTCGGCTTACTCCAGTCTGTGAAGCAGGCTGTCCCGAACGTTCCCATAATGGTATGCATGCCTCTCGATTTTTGTGGTCAAGCTAATGAAGATCCTGGTGGCAAGGCAATGGTCAGACCTCGTGCAGGAGACTTTGTATACAGCGAAGGAGAACTAGCTGCCATGCTTCAGGATATTCATGTTTTCAAAGAGTATAGTGTGCAAGGCGTTGTTTTCGGCGCACTCACTCCCACCGGTGACGTGAATGAGAATCAAGTCAGAGAGTGAGTATCGAGACTTTTTCGTGACGTAATTATCCACTTTGAAAGAGACTTGTTTCAGCGGCAGCACCACTAGAAGGTGAGTCATCATATTATCCACCATTTGAGGCCGATGATCCTTAGAATGTAATCAGTATGTTTCCACCGTGCGTTCGATGTGGCCAGGGACCTCCAGAAAGGTACGTCCGAACACAAAGCAAATGATTGTCCAAATCACCCACCCACAAAAGTATGGAAGACGCTGTCCAAGATGACTGGGATCACGAGGATATTGACGAGGTGATTGTGTTCACCAAAGCAGCAGAGTTTCCCAGTTGCTAAATACGATTTCCCCCCAAGTGGCCAGCGTCAACATGCGAGTTCTCCAGAAGCTCTGGAAAACCTGGCGTGGATGCTAGACTCTGCAAAGCGCATGTCCGTGGGGATTCTCCCCGGCTCTGGGATCAACATATCAACCATCCCGATACTGTGCAGAGCTCTCTTATCTCATGGACTCAAGGAGATCCACTTAAGCGGCGGCAAATGGATGGATGGTCGTTCTGAATACAGACCTGAAGGGATGGGGATGGGCGAATGGAGTGTTTGGGGGACTGACGAGAAGGAAATCAGGAAAGTAAGGGATTTTGTGGACACGGTTTGTGCGACGGAGGGTTAGAAACTAGTAAATGGATGCTGACCTAAGCGCGTAACTGGTTACCTATCACGTGACGTACGCCCATGTTAATCGACAGACGAAGAGCGTGGCCCCAAGATAATGGACATTTCGCCGTCGTCTCCCTCAACACCGTAAATTTCGCCTGAGAGGACCAGGACAAGAGGAAATATCTTTCAAATGACGATGAAGCGAGAGTTGGGGTTCTTAACTGGAGAAGTGGACTTGGAAAGCCCTCGAACGAAGCGACGCAAAGAGCTCCCCGCGCCCCCAGAAGCGACAGTTCCAACATCCGCGACCACATACGTCAGCGACGGCGATGCAAATCTTCAGGATACGGATGGAAGCAACATCGACACAGGCGTGTTCAAGGACCAAGCAAGCAAGTTGTGGCATATGGTCAAGGATGCAGTCAATAAAGAGTACGTTACAAACCAAGCTTGCGCGCCGCTTTGCCTGTTTTTCCTTTCTGACAGTTCTGCAAATGGCTCATAAACACACTTCAGAGGCAACATATGCTCTCCAGCTTTCATGCGACTGCCCTCAGAACGCCACTATCCAGACTACTACAAAATCATAACACTTCCCATCTGCTTGGACGACATAAAGAAAAAAATAGATGAAGATGATTATTCTTCCCTCGACGACGTTCGGCTGGACTTCGAATTGTGCTTTACCAATGCCAAACGATACAACATGAAGGACAGTCAAATCTGGCTAGATGCCAAGTTCTTGCTCGTCAGTCTTTTGTAATATTTACCACTATCAACGCTCACTTCGCTCTGCACCTACAGAAATTTGCCAACAAGGAGTACTCCAGATTAACCGGCAAGAAAGTCAAGAAAAGCAGTGATCATGACGAAAACGGTGAGGACGGCGAGGGCGATGACGACAAGAAGAAGAACAAGCCACCGAATATGAATCGTTTACTCAAATCAAGGCTTCAAAAGCTCGTGGAAAAAACGGATGAGGAGACGTGAGCCTTATATGCTATCAACGTCGCTCAGTCCAATTCAGCTTGATACTTCCAGGCACCATGTCCTTTCCGACGTCTTCATGGAGATGCCATCAAAGAAAGACTATCCATCGTACTACAAACAAATCAAGCGCCCGATGTGTCTAGAGTACATTTTCGTATGTCTTGGCACATCTCGCGTGCAAAGACGTACTCACGTCAACACAGAAACGGTTGAAACGCAAAGAATATGCAACTTCCGATGAGTTCGCCAGCGACGTCGAACTAGTGTTTTCAAACGCCCTCGAATTCAACCTGGAGCATAGCCAAATATGGGAGGATGCTGTCACCCTCCGAGTCGGTTGGCCTTCTGTTGTACCAGCATAAGACTTACACTTGTCACAGGACCACTTTCGCCAACTCATGTCTGATCTGCCATCACCGCACGCCCTCCCTAGGTACACAAAGACACCAGCTAAAATCAAGCTAAAAGTCCCCGGTGTGTCTTCCGCCCAAACGACGACGACTGCTCCGCCAGCAGATGGCTCGGGAAAGAAGTCTACACAGGACCACGTGGCAAGTCCCTTGACCTTCCGGTTACCCGGTTCTGTCGCCACTATCAAGAGCCCTATCCAGGCGCCCGTGTCCTTGCACCAAATCGCCTCGGCTCCAGTTGTCACACCTGCAGCTGCAGCACTTGTGGTTCAACCTGTAGCGCCCAAACCTCCTACACCAGTTCCAGTTCCAGCAACTCTTGCTCCAGCTGTCTCTCAGCGCATAACAATTCCAGCCACTGTTCCTGCGCCTGTAGCAGCTGTATCGTCGTCGAAAGCTAGTGCACCCTCCCCTCAAGTTACCATTCAGCAGCAACCTCAGTACCCCCCCGCTCCACATTATACACACTATCCCAACGCAACATACCATCCAGCAGCCCAGCCCGTCGCCGCACCCAAATCTTCAGCGCCCGCAGTCGTACCTGCAGTCCATCACCTTCGGAACGCACACTCTGTCTCGAGATCCCCTGCACCATCACTTAGCGGTCACAGACCCTTGAAGGAGGTTTTCATCGCCGTGAAGCCTGGGGGAAGATCCTTCTGGTTGGACCATCGTGATGGCGTCAGGTCATGGGCAATGAAGCTTGGCCATGGCGAGATTTCCTTGACTGTTTCTGAAATCAGATTTTTTGGAGACGAGGATCGAGATAGCAGCGACGAAGAAGTCGAAGCCCAAGACGTTGATGAGGAGGAGGAAGAAGAACCGGCACCCAAGAAACGCGGTCGTGGTCGTCCACCCAAGAATACGAAGGTCAAGGCTAAGACAATAGTGGCGAAGAAATCTGATGTCGCAGGAAAGAAGGCTACAAAGGCGACTACCCCATCACGCGAGAACATTCACATTGTACTGAATGGCAAAGGTGTTGGTGAGAAACCTGAGCAGGAGGGGGTTTGGGATATGGAGTTGCAGACCGGTTCAAACATTTTGGAGGTAGGAGAGAAGGCTGGTCATATCTGGAAAGTGTACCTCGAGAGGGTGGCCACCACCTGATTGGACTTTTTTTTTGATCCTTCGGTTTCTTCAAGGTATCTAATCGCTTTATTACTTAATGGTTGTATCCTTTCAGTGTAACCTTTACCCTACTAAGACAAATACTGGTCATTCCACTGTCCAATAGATCCCCCGTTGGTCCGTGAATGTACAAGGAAGAAGGATTTACTTTCCAAGTCCCAATGGTCTATCATCGTCGCTTGCCACATCCACATCTTCTTTTGGGTCCGATTCGTAAACTTCATCATACTCCTCTGGTTGGTACACCTCGTATCTTCCTGTCCTCTGGATCTCGCTCTGTATATACTCCCTGAGCATCCCCTCTCTGTTTATGGGACGGACTTCATAGCCTTCCGAGCCACGTCGTACCTTCACCGCCCGATCTTCTTCCCCGGAGTCTGTGCCACTACTTGCAGAGTAGGGTCTGAGTGGATGAGCATCGTGTTCGAAGTCTGGATGGTAGGGCGAGAGTGCAGAGGTGTACGCTCGAGCGGATGACCGTTCATCGATAGGTCGTGGACGCACATTGGAGGGACGAAGGGCAGGATTGACGCCACCGTTCTCGTAAGTCCAGGGGCTATCAGGGAGCTTGAATGGTTTTTGGTTCTCTAGAGCCGGGTCCTTTGGTGGCCATGCCTCAATGTCTCGCTCTGAAATGTGACAAATAAGGCAGGCTCGTCAGCTGTGCAAAACAGAAGGGGACAAAAGACACCGCAGATATTGATAGGGCCGAGGGTGATCAGAGACACGTGTGGGTCCGGCCCTTGTCTCATGATCTTCTTCTGTGTGCGACACAATGTACTATGATATTCCTCAATCCTTACCATTTCCAATCGACAACTGAAACTTGATGCCAGTCCCTGGCGGAACTGTGGGACAACACCAAAGCAATGGGTTACTGCCTAGAACAGAGGCAATGTTCCTCCGCACTCCCAAATCCTATCCCGAAGTTAGTACCCTCCCGCTGGCAATTCTAGGAATCTAAGCACATACGTAAGGAAACTTGACCTGCCATACGAGATCAGTTGTTGTGGTATATTCAGACACAAACGATTCACCTCTTGTATTTTACCGTTACGTTTGAGCATAGCAGCCTTGTCCTTCTCCCATCCCTCAATCGTGGTGGTATTGCGCATCAAGCCATAGAAGTGATACAAGCTACGCACCCACGGTCAGACTGAGGTTACCATGGTTGATGAAAACAAACCTGAAGGCCCCGACGGCAAGGATGACCGGTCCCACGAGTACGTAGTTCAGAAGAATGCAAAGGAACTCGAAACCAGAAGGAATGTCCTGAGTTGAATCAGCATGAGAAAATCTTGGTTTTTCGGAGGACTCACATAGTAATTCGTTGTAGTCATTACCCTCCGCGTTACCATGAAAAGATGATAGGTGCATGTGGCATCCACGTAAAACAAGAAACGAAGAAAATGACCGTGGTTGAAATAGCCAATACAATTGTTTACCCAGGGACAGTGGTGATCTAAAATGAAAGCAATGAGGAGAGTAAAATGTAGCGAAAAAACTGATAGAACGCACCCATCCGAAGTACGCATCTAGCACCGGTGGTTTAGATATGTCCAGCACGTGGAAGCCTATTGACTAACCGATTGCATTGTCTACAATGATGAGACCTCGCAGGTTTGTATTTTTCGCAGGTTCGACAGTATCTAGGACCTCCTGTAAGCTTCTTGACTTCGTACCCCTCCCCAGCACGGGTATCGGGTTCCTAGACCTCATATCAGACGAGCGGAAGTGTGGGAGCAGCGCAACTGACCCATCCATCGGGCACTTGTCCAGGATCAGTGGATATGCATAGGTAGTAGTTCCACAGCATCATAGACGCCAGCATACTACAGGACGCGTCAGTGTGCAGTCGAGCCGAACGGGAAAGTAACACACTTGAACGGAACGAGCAACATTAGGAGCTCGACGGTCCATTCGCGACCGTACCAAGGCCATATGATGAATACCTGCGAACTGAGCACCGGGAAGAGTATCAAAAACAGCACGAAGCTGATGACGAGGTAGGCCAAGAAGGAGTGCATAATAGAGTTTCGAAGCGACCGTTTGCGGGTTTTCCACTTGCGGCCATGCTGAAGCTCCGTGTGCGATCACCGCCTCGCTCGCTTGCTTTTGCTGCTCGACTCGGCCAAAGTCCAAATGACGGCCAGCGTTTGTGTATGTCCTCCGAGTCCCTCCCAGTACATACTGACATCAAGAACTGTAGTCATGCAAACGGCAGCAACGACACCCACCAGTGTCGAGGGCGCGCGAAAGCCTACATCAATCCTGTCTCGTATGTCTGGAATGAATATAGCCATGTTCCATCCTCATTTCCTCCCTCTAGGCATGAGCGACAAAAAACAGTCCAGGATCCCTCGCAACTCTGTCGCAGAGCAGCAAAGTCCTGATCCCCGCGCTGAAGTTGCGACTGCTACAAACAAAAAGTCACGCCCTCGAGCTACTACCTCTTTCGTCTCGTCCCGTTCTGCGCAGAAAAGGGATGACGCAACTGAGAAATGGTTTACGGATGTCAGACAAGTTGACATCGATATTGTGAACCAGCCCAATGCCCTCGAATCTCTGCCCCGCAAAAAACGCGCTGTTTTCGATTCTCCGAGGCAGCATGAGATGAGACCGAGCACAGATCTAAACGTGTTGTTTGCTTCCACTCCTACTCGCTCTGCTCTGTCATTTCGACTGCAAACCAAGAAGGAACTGGGCGGCGACTACGCAAGTTACCTTCCGCAAGGACTCGCTGATCCGTATCGGCTCCCCATAGACTATGCCCGCTTGGCTCTTGGCCGAAACAAGCACATATCATTAAATGCCCAAACAGGTGCCTTGAATCTCATCGAGGAATCCATTCGGGGAAGATCAACTAGGCAGGGTAAGTGGGCTTCCTTGATACTCGACTGTGATTTGATCTAACTTTCGTATAGTTGTTTAGACATCTTTCACCTTGCCCTATAATTAAGTATCATCGATAGACTGAAATAAGTATAAAATACGTGAAAACTAGAAGTGCGAAGGAGCCCTTCAGGGAGACTGAGGGAGTAATGTAGGCGTTGACGAGGGAAGTTCGGGTAATGGGACAGAAGGTACAGCGAAATCTTCAGTCACGTCACAGACAATTGTCGGTGAACGTGGTCGAATCCACTCCGGAAGCTCAAAGTCCCTGACTTCCTCTATACTCTGTGGGACCTTGGTGCCAAACGCAGTCATGTGCCTTTGCGTCTTCCGCGCGTTCGGTGTGGCTTGACTACGAAGCGCCCATTGCATGAGCACACATGGCTCACCCTTCGGTGCAGTAGGATGCGGAAGCTTTGCGGCATGTTCAGGAGTACCAGCGGAACTGGGAGATTGGGCATCGTCAACATGCGATGCCCGGTAGCGTTTGTAGGGTCGATCAGAACACAATGATAGTGTATCTGACGAAACCATGGACATCGGCTTCGTGGGTGACAAAGGAGTGTGTACAGTGATCGAATTGGTTTCAGGAGAGCTTACTTGGTGGAACGGGACGCTGTGGTCCTTGTTACGGGTTTGGGGAACCTTGATCTTTAGAATGATCGAAGGAGCATTGGGCTTCGATAGAACTTGGTTCGGCAATTCGCTTCCTGTTGAACTGGACTCCTCTGGACTACGCGGAGCTTGTAGAATCGCGCTATTTGACCTGTTTGCACTTTTAAGGTCTGCTAGCTTTTTGTCCGAAGGGAGTAGAGTTCGATAACGCTCCTCCAGAATGGAAGCAACTTCAAGCATCTCTTGCTGGCGCCTCTCCCCTTCGTCGAGGATCTCGGTGTCATTGGTCTGGGTACCAGATAAGCTGACGCCCGATTTGTCTTCGTCTGCTGCGGGTGGTAGGGAAAATGACGCAGCAGGCAAGCCGAGGAATGCAGAACCATCCATCACTTTGAGCTGCTCAATACGTTCCTTGAGTTTATATTGCTCATGCTTCAACTTCTCCTTCTCGCGCAGCCGTTGACGCTTCTCAAAAATCTCATGTTTTCGATGACGCTTCTCGTACATTGCATCGGATGTGTCTGCGTTATCCTGCTGGAGATAGTCAGAACGAACATGAGCATACGTCATACAAAAACCGGATATGCGCACCTCTCCCGATGACCGAGGCCTGAAACGCCCACCGACTGTTGCGTCCTCCGACAGTAGAGCAAATTCGGGAGTTTGGATATCCAGTTGTTCGCGATAGGCCTTTATGACATCAGCCCGGTCGAAGTAACGCTGATTGGCAAGAGTATTGAGCCCAAAGCTCGCCGACTTGGGCGAGGACAGGAGCAGCGCGGAATTCGTTGTCAACAAGAAGGACGTGTCGGCAGGGATGAGAGGCTCGTTGTCGACTGTAACTGAAATGAGCACGAAACAATAAGGAGATTGTAGGTACGAACATCGACGTTTTTGAGCATCCAAAATCATAAGGTCTACATCACAGCTTCCTATCCCAGGACCACCACGACGAGAACGTGTGGGCAGAACACGTTTCTGACGAGGACGTGAAGTTGATGGTGCGTCCGCCATGAACGTCTTCAGCGCTTGCCAGTGCCAGTGGTGAACCCGGGGTGACGTTTCCACAACGCTGACTACCGTCGTTGACCAAGATCTTGCAGCGTTCAAGTCAAGGTCAAGGATGCAGGACAAGCGGGTCGTCGTATAGTAGAGGCACCCAATGCAGGTTGTGGACCGCGTTGATGGGGACAATTGATATTCTTGCCCATGCCCACACTGGCACACATAGCCAAGTACGGAAGCTACTACAGTTAGGTACTCATGCGCTTTGACACAGTACTACGTTCGAAAAAAGAAAAGCCTCGCCAATCGTCAATCATGGTTTTCGACCATCCAGCAGCGTCAACTCCACCCGTCACGCGTGACGCGTCAAGGACGGACAGAGGAGCCCTCGACGAACAACCAACCGTCAGCGCTTAGAGCACGAATGGCTTCCATGATTCTCCCCTTTGGCACCAGTACATAATCGGTATTCCTAGGTTGCATTCAGCTTGAAATGCAGTTGTAAAGAGTTCCACTCACCAAGTAGAAATAGCGAATACTGGGATTCCTGCATTCTTTAGAGGCGTTGTAAATGCACAAATGACGCCCGTTAGTTCTGTTTAAGTGCCCCGTCACCACAGGGACAACACAGTCAAGCGAATATATGAACCAAATTCCATAGGACCCGCTATCTTGATGCATTTCCAATCTCCTTCGTCCTGCTCGGCCTCGCATACAATGGAAATTTCTTCTGCCGTTCGAGTAATCGAAATGATTCCCGTTGTAGTCTTGGGTGCATTCAGCTTCCGGAGAACATCGGGAAGTATTTCATCTGTGGAAACATATTGTTTGACGGAAAATGACTGCCTCAGAACATCTAGATGAAGACATGGATGATCGATGGGAGGAGCCATGTTGATCCAAGTGAGACCCGGCGGCTGTGGTTTTACTGGGACCGACTCTCACAACTTCGGCAACTGTGCACACAACATATCGACATTCCAAATAAGCAGCTTCCGTACATCTCCGGAAATACACAACTTGTCAGCCAGATCTCGGGGGGTACTGAACACCTGTAGATGGACAAGAGCTGGATGACTCAGGTGAATCTAGATAATCATCAATACCAGGGTCCTGAGTGAAAAAATGAATGTACTCACTGATGGGAACAAATGTGCCATCGATGACTGATCCCTTTAGGTTGAAGTACCAGCTGATCTCGCTCAAGGCTCCGTCTGAGCAACTCAGTTCAGGAGTATACTGGAACGAGATGATTTCAGACTGGAGCGCCGCGCTGTAAATGTGTACTTACACCTCCGGAACCCGACTCGAGCGCCGCAAGAATGTCCGACAAGGAGTAGGTTTCGGACGTGGAAGGAGTGATACCGGCATCTGCCAGCCAAGTGTACGTAGGTAGCGTCTGGAACAGTGAGACGATCGTTTCGCAGTATGCCACAGCCTTCGATACGGATTCAGCCTTGTGTATAATCCCTGAATTGTCTGCAACATACCTCTGCTCCCTCGGGACTATCAGATGGGAGGCAAGAAGTTTCGAGTGTGCTGCCGAGTACCCGAGGTTAGGGAAATACGGAAACGGAGGCACTATTGGTGTAATTTCTACCTGAAACACGTGCCATGTGTCAACCATTCGTGCTGGAGGGATATTAGCAAATTATGCCCATGTTTATTCAGATCACGACTTACATTCCATAGTTCCTCGTTGGAACCATCGTCGTTCAACCAATATTGTTGCATGAAGTCCAACGTAGAAGTAGCGCCTTGATCTGTGAGTAGCTGAGCATGGGGTTACGTCGATGCTCTGCTGTGAAGTATGCTAAAAACTTTCACACCTGGGAAATATCATAGTTACGCGATGGATCACAATCCTCTTCGTATGTACCATCGCAGCTGTTGACAGAGGTAGGTAATAAGCATGAGAGTGCTTCTCTGGTAACAAACGCACTTATCATTCCACAATCCTAACGACTGCATGAGATTTGGAACGCATTGTTTCCAAGGACTACTGCTCACCGTGGATGGTCCAACTATCAGCAGGGCTCCCAGAGACATCAGTGTCCCAAAACTTCCGTTGTCAGCTACAAGGGGGCATCATAATTAAGAAGAGATACCTGAGTTTGCAGTAACAGGCCCTGTGATAATAGTCAGCAGAGAGGTGGACCAGGATGAACAAAGAAACATACACTTGGATACTCGGTGCAGCATGTATTGGACGGGGTAGTGGTAGTCTGACAAGAGGCCACACCGGAGGTGGAACAGCCAGAGCTGAGAGCCTGCGACAAGTGGAGAAGTTGAGCTAACATGACGAAGGAGAATATCATTCTGAATTGGATGCGTACAAGCTACCTCAAGACCCCGTATTTGTACCGCTGAGGATGGCATATGTCGATAATGGCCCAAGGGTGCCTTGCTCAAAGTTCGGTTCCGCAGGCACTGATCACGGGAGCTTCTTGTGGGTTCAAGTCAGCCGTCCATGTGCTACTGGTGCTTCTCTTCCCGCGCGCACAAGCAAAGTGCCTCGAATGAGAGCGACTGAGATGGAGATTTCCCACCAAATTCGTAGGAAAGATGAATGGAAACTTGGATTTCATTGTCGAACCAGTTCCATAATGTCTGTCAACCCGGATGATGCTGGCAGTTAAATGCTTGCCATTCAATCCAATTCGATCTGGACTACAACGGTCTATATGCGGCCTCTTCACTTTCAGCACCTGCGCTACCTTGCACTGTCCACGTGTTCGCCCAATGCTGTGATTGAGGCGCGTGGTCGTTACTAGGGTTCTGAGGAGCACATGGAACCATAGCTCCAGATGGCAAATTGAGTCCAAATACAGATGCAAATCGAGGATTAATGTGGGGTTGGATGAAAGGTTGTCGGTAATTTTGGATATGGTTTGCCTCGGGAGAGAACCATGCATTAGGAGCCGGTTGGACATAGGGATAGGGTGTAGTCGCGTCCGCAACATGCGCATACCCTGTCGCACTTTCAGCCATCCGCGAGGTCGTAGGAAATGGCTGATGTGCATCTGGGTCCTGCATTCGTTGAGATGCAGCAGGATTGTGACGGTATTCTCGCCGAGATGTCCTTGGCTGGTGATTCCGATCTCCCCTTCCCCTTGTACCTCGTCTGGAAATACGCCCGCGAGATGCCTTAGGACCAACCTCTCCACTCTCTCGAATCGCCCCTCCAGATTTGGTATCCATTTCCGCAAACGGTACACAAACATCTGAAGTGGGAACATCAGCATATGGATCGTCATATGGCACAGGTGATGGTCGCGACGGCCGTGTAGCATGATAGTCATCATCATAAGGTCCGTGAGCATCGTATGGGTTGGTACCACGATAAGTGGTCTGAAACATATCGTCGGCATGGACGCGAGATGGGGCGGGGGTAGAGTGTCTAGAGGATGATACAGAGCGTCCGCGCCTACAACAAAGTGTTAGGGAGAATCATGAACATTGTTACCACCCTCACCTTCTCTTGCGCTCTGCTCTGAATGCTGCCTCCTTCTCATCGTCCGAGAATTCAATCTCGTTATCTGCGGGTTCTTCGTCATGGATATTACTGGCATCGCTGCCACGTAAACTTTTGAGTTGGTCTACGAACACAAAATGACTTCGTTGTGGAACATGGAATACTTCACGGCACATCCAAACTTTGTCGGTATCCAGCGGATAATGTCGGTTAAACATGACCTGATAGAGTGGTTGGGATGTTGGACCGAAAGTCTCATATATCTGGCACCGCAAGGAAGAGTTCACATATAATCGGGCAGAAAATGGGGTGACTTACATATCCAAAAACCTTTCGATCATCAAATACAAGCAAGGACTCGGCATCGAGAGCACGTTCGGACAAGGGCCTCAGGTGATCCGCAGGCAGACCCTTCACAATCACAATGTTCCCGACAATGCTCATAATCTCCCCAACTCTCTCCAGTGTGTCAGATGGCTCAACTTCGGAAATGGTGGGAACCATGATGTTTGCTTCGACAGTCTCGTTCTTGGTCTGGAGGTAGCCAGGAGCTTCCATCACGCCTGATTCTTCATCCTCAATATCACCCGCATGTCTTTGCTGTTCGGGTGCTCCGTCAACAAGTTCCGCCTCCGAGTCAGGGGAGGAACTTGAGTCCGAGTCTGAATCCGAATGCGATTCGGAGTCTGACGGGGCTCTAGCGGGTGAGGTTAAGGAATCTGCTATTTGATAAAATAATATGGGATGCTTACACAGATACTACACTCTCTTCATCTCGAGGAGCGAGATCTGCTTCTACCTCGTCCTCACTTTCCACTTCACCGTCTGTGCTGGCGATATCATCGTCGCTGGAATCTGGATGATGCTTTGCAACGGCAGTGGGCGGAGGATCCCCTATTAGATCTTGGATGAGGAGCAAATCTTGAGGAATGGTAGAAGGAACTTTGAAGTCAAAGTCCATTTCAGAAGAGCGCGGTAACCGTACTTAGAGCCAAGACCCTGGAATATTTTTTGCATCACGTGAGTGATTTACACAAGTCCTACTTCTCACTCAATTCTCGCCATTTCGTGTTCAAGACGCTATGCTGCTGCTTCAGACTGCTAGACAAGAGTACAAGCGAACGTTGCTGACGGGTCGCACTCCAAAACTTTCCTGGTATTCTACTGCCTCTAAACCCTCGTTACAGTTGGTTGCTCAGCTCCGAAAATTGACGGACGTGCCAATATCCAAGGCTCGAGAAGCACTGAGTGCAAGCGGAAATGACCTAGAGGCGGCGTTGGGCTGGCTGCAGCAGGATTTAGCCACTTCCGGCGCTCAAAAAGCGGCCAAGGTTGCCGGGCGCGAAGCCCGAGAAGGACTCGTCAGTATTTGCGTACTCTCTGCGGGCAGATCATTCTCAGCGCTAGCGAATGATGGTGGAATCCGGGGAGCCATGGTCGAGTTGAACTGCGAAACTGATTTTGTCGCAAGAAACAAACTGTTCAGCCAACTTGCTGCGGACATTGCACACACCACCGCCTTCCTTACAGAACACGCTGATTCACCGAATTTCATCCAACCTTACCCATTGCACATCCTTAATGAGGCCCCTCTCCTTTCGCAAGGAAACTCGGATCTTCGACCACCCTCTACCGTGTCCAACTCCATCCAGGATCTAATCGCAAAAGTCGGCGAGAAGATATCGCTAAAACGCGCTGTTGCCATAGTTCACAACCCTCTCCAACGCCATGCCGGAACCATAGGGTTACGGTTAGCTTCCTACTCGCACGGATCCTCCGGCTCTCATGGCCGTATTGGCTCACTTGCTGTCCTCGCACTTAAAGCCCCCGATCTTGCGTCTCGTCTCGCCTCAGAAGAGTTCTCGCACGACATTGAACGACTCGGACGTGCCGTCGCTCGCCAGATCACTGGTTTCGAGACTTTGTCCGTCCAGTCCACAACAGATGAAACATCGTTGTACAATCAACCATTCATGGCTTCCGGTGGACAACTTAATGTTGGTGCTGCGTTGCGCGAATGGAGTCGTGAACGTGGGATTACGAAGGAAGGTGAAGAGGGAGGGATCGAGGTTCTAGAATTCGCCAAGTGGACGGTGGGGGAAGATGTATAGTTTTTTAGGTTTTGTTGACCGCACTACCATTACGCGAATAGCAATGAACAGTTATCCAAGGCGCATGCTGTCAGTGACTCTATAGCTCAGTGGTAGAGCATACGATTGCAGATCGTGTTGTCCCGTGTTCGAACCACGGTGGGGTCTCATTTTTGCCTTTTGCTTTCTCGTTGACTCCATGGTAGAGAATACGGTTGCAGATCGTGCGGTCCTGTCTTGGAATCAGTCTCTCGTTTTCCTAGATTTTTTCCCTTCCGGATCTGCTGATTGTCGTCCTCTTCATGCTGTCTTTTCGACTGCATTACGAATTGACGATGCTTCCGAAGTCGGAGCTGTTTACGTAAAAAGAAATTTCTGACGTAAGTTGTCACTCGGCGCGCGTAATGTGACTGCGCACAACTTGCAAGTATACTTACAACCATGAAGAAAGCGGCAGGTTCAGTCATACGCAATGGCAAGGCGCGCCTGCACCAACAAGTATCCAAAGCGTCCCTGCCGTCGTTGCAATTAACTACGCTTCCGAACAAGATTCGCGTTGCGACAGAGTCGACTCCCGGTCATTTTTCCTCGGTCGGGCTCTATATCGATGCTGGGTCGCGCTATGAACTGCCGTCGACATCAGGAGCCAGTCATTTCCTAGACAGAATGGCCTTCAAGGTGAACTTGTTTTTTCACAAGATTATCTCTTACGCTAAAACAATTTACAGTCGACACATTCTCGCTCTGAAGCCAATATGGTTGCGGCAATGGACCAACTCGGAGGTCAAATCATGTGCTCATCTTCCCGAGAATCCATCATGTACCAGTCTTCTCATTTCGACCAAGCAACTCCCATCTCTCTCTCTCTGATATCAGACACCGTCCTAAATCCTGCTTTTCTTTCGGAAGAACTGGAGATCCAGAAAGACGCTGCTCTCTACGAAATCCGAGAACTCAGCAACAAGCCGGAAATGATACTCCCCGAAGTACTTCATGGTGTAGCATACGGTGGAAAGGGCCTGGGAAACCCGTTGGTCTGCCCGGATGAACGCATCGGTCTCGTCACCGGTGATCTGCTCCGTCAGTGCATCTCGGATTGGTACCGTCCGGAACGCATGGTAATCGCGGGTGCCGGAATGCAGCACGAGCAATTGGTCGAACTCGTTGACAAGTATTTCTCGTCACTCAAGCCCCTGCCGTCCCCTACGCCTCCCTCTGTGCGGTCATCAACCGTTCAAACCGTACCTCCACTTCACCTGCCATCATCATCTCCGTCGATGTATAAGTCACTAACGCGCGCTGCATCGTCATACTTATACCCGACCTCGTCAAAAGATGGACTCCCTCTATCCAATCCGCATTCACAATATGTCGGAGGTGTTAAGCACATCCCAAGTAATTCGGTTGATTTCGATCACCTCTACCTCGCGTTCGAGGGCGTTGGCATCCACGACGACGATATTTACACCCTTGCGACGATGCAAGTACTTCTTGGGGGTGGGGGCAGTTTCTCAGCCGGTAAGGACAACATTCCCTGCGTGATTCGTCGCTCATCTCTCCTAGGTGGTCCTGGAAAGGGAATGTATTCCCGCTTATACACGCACATCCTCAACCATTTTCCTCAAATAGATCATTGCGCATCCTTCCACCACATTTATACGGATTCGTCACTCTTCGGGTTGTGGGCATCCTTTGTACCCAACATCCCCAAGCAGCGGGGTAACACTCCCGCCCAAATCTTCCCCCATCTGGTACACCAAATTAGTCTGTTGATATACCAGAGTGTGCCAGAGATAGAGCTTCAGCGCGCGAAAAATCAACTCCAATCCAGCTTGATGATGGCGCTGGAGAGCAGGGCAGTAGAAGTCGAGGATCTTGGCCGACAGGTAGGTCAAAAACACCAGTGCATTTATAACTGGTTGATGGATTTTGTTGCAGATCCTCGTGCACGGACGCAAGATACCCGTGACAGACATGACAGCGGCTATTGACAAGGTTACTCCGGAGAGTGTCCAACGAGTCGCGACTCGCCTTTTTGGTCTTCATTCCGGTAACAAAGCGACTATAGTTACAATGGGCAGGGGAGAGCTTGGCGATTGGCAAGCAATACTTCGAAAATATGGGGTCACCGGAGCTTGAGTCCTACGTATACGCTGTTTTATGCTTGCTGTCGATGTATTACTTCTGGACACTAATAGAGACACGTTTCACGTCTGAAATATACTGAATTCTAGTGCATTCAAGACGTGAGAGGTCCATAGAATGGTATGCCCTTGAATGTGGCCAGAGTCTGCCCAAGGCACGATCACCTATGTGCCTCACATTACTCAATGGTACTCGAAAAAACATCAGCATTGTAGTCCATATTCAAGATAGTTGAGCTCGAGCGTATCTGCGTATTTCAAGCACGTACTGAAACAGCACCGAGTCCAAAGGAAGGTATACTAATAAAAGAGTGAAGGAAGTTGTGCGTTCGAGGGTATATGATGTGGTAGGCAAAATTATCCAAGACAAGATTAGCTGCAGATATTTGGGTATTGGTAGTTAGTGCCAGTGGGGTTTTGGGGTATCCATCCATACTGCAGTCCGGCTTGGTAAGACCATTCATCAGCATCTTCCGTCTTCCATGTCCACTGCAGCCAGCCATTGGCTTTCTCATACGTAATGACCTGTGCCTCCCAGGTCTGTCGGAGGAACGTCTTATAATCTGGGCTGAAGGTAGATCCACTTCCAGTTAAGCCGTTGCAACTTCCAAAAGGCGTAGAGCCATTATAGGAGCCATCGTAGCGTGAACCAACACCACGTCCGTTCAGGTACTTGGCACAGTCAGTCATCGCAGGTGTCCATTCCCCCACCACAAGCCCGAAATCAAAACCTGAGACAGATAACTGGGCTTGACAGGCCACAGAGATATGTTGCTGATTAGTCCTTGCATTGCCCTAATAGATTCCTGATTAATAACGCGAGGAAAGCCAGCTTAGGGATACTTACAGGAAAGTCGAACATTTGATAAATGTGGGTATCCAAAGCCACTCCTTCATAGTTTGGCGCGGTCTCGAATCCGTTCCAATAACTGAGAGGCTGGAATGCGTCATGGATAAGCTGAACGATCTGGCTTGGCTGGCTTGTGCCGGGTGGGTTTCTGCGGAGTCAGGTAAACTTTGGGCCCGCATGGCGCATGGATCAAAATATCGGGTTTACCTGATGCTCGCATAGGAATCGTACCAATATTGTTTTGCCGCAGTCAGAACGGCAGAGCCATCGAATCCGGCTGGCCTAGAGTAAAATCATAGGTAACACTCCGCTGTCTGGCGCGTGGTAACTTACTCATTTAGAGGTGCGATGATAGGCACAACGTTCGGCTGATCAGCAAACATGGAAGCAATCGTTTGGATGATTTTGTTAGTCCGCTGGATGTTGGTTTGATTCGAGTGCCAGGTAGGGAACGGAATTCTGTGTCCCGAATTATCGAACCTACGGAAGACATAATGAGGTACCGACCACACGAGATGGATCACGCGATGCACAAACCCATTCTGGCTCCCCGGCGCGCCGTGGAGATCAATAATGAGCTTCAATCCGTGATTTTCGGCCCACTGTGCTGCCTGCTTGAGGTAGGGCAATTGCCCTCGGATGTATGGTTCCCCAGGACCAACTTCGAATGCCCAATAGCCAATTGGAAGCCGCACATGATTCAACCTACGGGAAAGTCGTCAACAATCACTTACTAAGATATTTGAAGAAGAATTCTGTACCCTGCAGCAGCGATGGCGGCAAAATCACTTTCGGTGATCCACGTATTCCAGTGGTTCTGCAGAACACTCAATGCTGCATCGTGATCCTGGTATTGACCAAACGTCCACTCGTCGACTATGCGGCTGTCTCCAGTGTTGTCAAAGATACTCGGCTTAATCCATGGCTATGCAACAGAACATCACTGAAGAGAACAACATTTGAAGGACTGTATACACACCTCCAGGACAAGCCACCCACCGAGGTTAACACCTCGGACTTTCTGGGATCCATAAGGAAAGCCAGGCTCGAAGGAGAAGGCAAACCTTGCGAGGGACAACCCCACAAGCGTCGCGGCAAGGAGTCTCTGCATTGAATGCAAGTGGGAGAGAGAATGGATGAACGAAGAAACTTGGCAAATAAATTTGACGTACGTGCATTTATAATTTATAAACACGGCGTCGGCTGCCGCCGCGTCGACTGATTCACCCGAAGAAGTTGTGAGCGGAACTGCTAACTTGAAGCGCGTGAACGATCGAGATCCGGGCTCGGTTCCTGTCTGAACAGAAAACCAACGACGTCGCAGGTAGCACCGCCATCACCCCAGACATGTACGACGTCCAGAGTGTTTCCTCCTCCTGTATATATGAAAGCTATATGATGTTTCAGTCGTGCAGCAGGCTGGACTCACAGCTGATCCAAGACGGTGGAGTGATTCTCGGACTCTATTAATATGATTGGGCCATGTGTTCAAGCGCACTTGCAGCGGGGGTAGTCGCGAAGCAAGCAAGTACGGCAATGAATAACGTCGTTTTTGTGTACATAAGTGTGTACACGCGGGCTTCGTGTTCAAATCGAAGAACCGTGTTTCGCGCAAGGCCGCTCGGTTACTATTTTTATCTCGCCCGATTTGGTAAGTATGGCGCTTACATAACCCCTGAATAATGGAAGTTCGGTTCCACCTGGGCCGGTAAGACCGTATGTATCTTCGTTTAACACTCCGAGTCTCTTGCAACAAAAATGGTTGCTATCATTCTATCGAGATGAATTACACAAGGTCTCTCACCAACCGGCGCAGAGCTTGATTCGCTGCGCTCGTAGATGGGCCATCAGGCCAAGGAACGTTGGCGGATCTACAGCGTTGAATATGTACTTCGATGCCATGGAGAAACTACATCTTGTTATTTGTCCCTCCGAGTCATATGGCCAGAGCATTTCTCCTCTACTTCAAGCTGATCAGAGGAAACCTCTGGATAATCTTTCAAAGCGACCAGGTGATTTGAATCAGAATGATGGCCGCATCTGATCTTAATAGTACGCCTCGTGCCAGTGGTCTAGATCTGCAGTATGTAATATCCATCAGGTGCATCGAACGTGTTGCAATATTACATGTCGGTAGGGAGTAGTAGTAGAGTTCCATCCGGGTGCTACCGGCGGACAAGAATGCACAGCTAAATACTCGTCACCTCTCTGTTTAAGTACCGCAATCGTGTTCGTTCCCTCGTTACACTCAAACCTCTCCGTATCCTTTACCATTTGCGAATCATCTCATCATAATGGCCTTTGAAAATACCCGCAGGGCATACTTGACTGCTGGCCAGGTCCATGTTCTTAACTTCTGGTCGAAACTTACAGATGAAGAGCGCACAACTCTCACCCGCCAGCTTGAGGGCATCGACGTAGAGCGAGTAAATAGGGTTTACGAAAGGGCCACTTCCTCTGAACGTGATGCTACCGATCCTAATCGCGCCGCCGATCCCATCGAAGCCCTCCCCGTCGGCGCGAGCGAGTCCGCGTCCGCCAATCCTGCCCGGGCGGGGGAGTGGAGGGAGATCGGTCTCCAAGCCGTTGCTGATGGCCAGGTTGGCGTCCTTTTGATGGCCGGGGGTCAGGGCACGAGGCTCGGTAGCTCCGCTCCTAAAGGCTGTTACGATATCGGTCTTCCCTCCCACAAGTCCCTCTTCCAATACCAAGCTGAGCGTATCAAACGTCTCCAGACGATCGCAGAGGCTCAATTTAGAAAGAAAAAGGGTTCTGTTGTCATCCCTTGGTATGTGATGACCAGCGGTCCAACCCGCCGCGAGACGGAATCCTTCTTCGCCAAGAATGACCACTTTGGCCTGGATGCGAAAAATGTCATCGTTTTTGAGCAAGGTGATTCGTTTTGGTTGTATGGGTATCACCGAGTTGCTGATTTCGTCTACTTTGCAGGTACGTTGCCCTGCCTCACCATGGAGGGTAAAATCATGCTTGAAAACTCTTCTCGCGTCGCTGTTGCACCCGATGGGAACGGTGGTCTCTACGCGGCTACTCGCTCTCCATTATCCCCATCCGACAAGTCTCGTACTGTCCTCTTTGACCTGACTGCCCGCGGCGTCCAATACGTTCATGCTTATTGTGTCGACAACTGTCTTGTCAAGGTTGCCGATCCTGTCTTCCTCGGCTATTGTATTGCTCGACAAGCCGACTGCGCTGCCAAGGTCGTACCAAAGACATCGCCTACCGAATCAGTCGGCGTCGTTGCCCGTCGGGGAGAAAAGTTCAGCGTCGTAGAGTACTCAGAAATCAGCAAGGAGCAAGCTGAACTCCGGGATCCAAAGACAGGACAGCTTACGTTCAATGCCGGCAACATCGCCAATCACTTTTACACCACCGCTTTCCTTCAGTCTGTCGAATCCTTTGAGGACAAGCTCGCTTATCACATTGCACGCAAGAAGATTCCGACGATCGACTTGAAGACGGGAGAAACCATCAAACCCAGCAAGCCAAACGGCATGAAGCTGGAGTTGTTTGTATTCGATGTGTTCCCGTTCACACAGAATTTCGCTGTTCTCGAGGTTGCTCGGAAGGAGGAATTCAGCCCCCTCAAAAATGCGCCTGGGACAGGGTCAGACGATCCAGAGACCAGCCGCCGTGATCTTTTGGATCAGCACAAACGATTCTTGGAAAGCGCTGGCGCTCATTTGAAGGAAGATGTGGAGATCGAGCTTTCGCCACTAGTCACTTACGCAGGAGAAGGATTGGAGTCTGTCAAGGGCAAGACCTTCACCAGGTCTGGTTACGTCGCGAATGTCGAAGAGCTGGACGCTTTGTTGTAAAACCTTTGTCTCGTTTCCTCCTTTTTTCATCCTGGACCTTAGTTACCCTGGACTTTGTTTGGTGCGATCTGACATGATCGCATCCCAATTATCAATCCGCCTGTATTGTTGTATACTCGAACCAGCTCGAACTGGCATATATGTATTGCACGCGCCCGCTGGCGTACACTCAACTACCTACACCGTTACTGTCCAACGCCTTACCTCGCTTCTCGAGCTCTTCTCGAAGTGACGTAAATAGGCGCTGCGTGCGCTCGGCGTTCGGCTGCTCGCCCATTAACACGAAGACAAAGCCGGACGAAGATGTGCTTACCTCCTTACAGCATGTGATGAGCTTGTCTATGAGCATCGTTTGGTTGTTCTGCGCATCTTCAAGTTCCTTTCGAAGACGCCGAGCCTAAATCTGTCAGATTGACGGAACACGCAAAGTAAAGCGCAGTAGCCAACCTCTGCTTCGATCCTGTCTGCTCGATTTTTTTCGCTATCTGCAAGTTGCTTTTGCTCTGCGGCTCGAGCGCGAGAAAGCAGTACTTCGAGTTCTTTCGATCGAACTACACACTCGAAATGTCGTTCTCGAAGTTCGTACTGGCGAAGGACTTCCTTCAGACGTTCCCGCACACTACAAACATTTGTAAGTCAATCGTGACAGTGATGTACAGATACGCACACAGAATCAAAGATTTCCTCCAGCGAACGTTTCGCCCTAGGGGATTGTTGAGAAATCAATTACCAGCTCAATGCACAACGTACTCCATAGGATTGTTTGTCCAATTCTTTTTCAGTTTCTGGCGACGGTCTTCAGGTAGCTCGTCCTAAAACTCGACATGAAAACAAACTTTGTGCTGTTCGTGTCAACTCACCGATGCATCCAGACCGGGGCCCTCGGTAAGGTCCATAAGTTCTACAGCAAGAATTTCGTCTCCGTCCTCCATTCCTTGTTCCTCTGGTGTCCGATCCGCATCCAGTGTCCGCCCATTATGGGAAAATATAAACTGCATGAATGAAGTACTGGTGGAGTTCGAGGAGTGGGTACTCGCAACGTCTGATTTCGCAGATCCGTTCAAATGGGTACCTGTGGCCCCTTTCCCATCACCCTTTTTCGTAGCCGTTCCTTCCATTCTATCTGTCCAGGAATTGAAAAGTCTGGAAAGCTTGGTTTTTCGTGAAATTTTGAAGAAAAGCTCTGCACGGTAACGACAAACGACCTTGACCACTATATCAGGCATGTCGCGGTACTTCATGTCTTGCATTTTTGCCTTGTCCACTCGCTTGGCCATGTCATTTTTCATCTGCATGATCTACGGGAGGTCAAGAGACCAGACAAACTTGAGGAGACAATACATACCTCTTCCTGGGCCTCCTCTACACACTGAGCTAAGCGTTTGCTGTCTTCCTAGGTGATTGTCAGATACCCAAAAACAGTTTCAGGAATTGGTGCGCACCCGCAATCGCTTGTTGTCCTGCACGTGTTGTTAGCAATGACCACGAAGACGCTGTCAAGCGTCACCTTTTGCAATTCTCGGGCGAGGTTCTCCATCCTAGCTTTCGTCTGATTTGCCTTTGTTAGCTGACCCTTGGCTTTGGAAATGATATAAGGGGCATGTAATGTGCTAGGGATGTAAGACGAACCGGCATCCTTATCTTTAACTAGCTTTTGCTTCTCCTTTGCGTGATCCCGTTCGAGCCTCTTGTACTCGGCAAACTATATCGGCGGGGGTATGTCAAGGCGTGATGCATATATCAGGGACGACATACTAATTCGATGTACTTTGCATGGATGGCATTCTCGCCCATACCTTTGACTGACTTGACAGCCTCTTCAGCTGCTGGAGGATGAGCGGAAAGGCAAGGGAGGGAAGGGATTGTGCGGACCAAACTGACGTTCCTCCTCCTCTTCAAGAACCTCTTCCTCTTCGAGGGCAGCGATGCGATTCTTGAGGCTTTCGTACATGACGACGGGATCGACGGGGGCATCGTTCTTCTTCTTTGCTTTCTGATTCCCGTTGGCTGTGGAGGGGTGGGGCGGGGGGCGGGATGGGGCGGAGGACTGCGCGGGAGGATTCGGAGGGGCAGGAGACGAGACGGCTGGTGGTGGAGGGGCGGGACCGGGGGGAGGAGGTTTTGGAGTGCGTGGAGGAGGAGGAGTGAGGGAGCCTGCACCATTCATGGGAAGAGCCGTCGTATTGAGAGAGGTCGCGGTGACTGGCGTGGACCTGCACGAACGGCGAGGAATGCACGGAACACAAAAGCTTAGTCGGTGAATGATTTGCTAGACGTAAGGAATACGACCAATATGTATGTAACTAGCCGACCTCGCACGCATACATGCAGCAAAAAAAAAGTCTTGTCCGACAAAGATCTCTTCCACTCAACCGCGTCGATCGTCTCAGAGCGACAGTACACACCACACACCATCCACAACTCGCCATCCAGCTGGCATTGTACAGACTGAACCCGTCCATTATATAGTTTGGTCATGTGACCCGGCGCGTGTCGCGTTGACTCATCGCCGCCGCCTCAAGCGACGTCTTCTACCGCCATGCACGTCCGCAACCGTCGCTCAGGTGCGTCCCTCTATTACGCGGCGAGTGCGCAGCATGCAGACGATCTGCATCAGAGTCCTATTCGCCCGCCAGGAAGCGCATGCGTCTCTCTTCCCCCACGTTCGACGATCAGGTTGCGGAGCTGAGCCAGGACGATATCAACGCTTTCGACTGCTTGGATGCTCAGCTGTCCCAATCATGTGTCGCTTCTGCATCTCGTCCGCTGCCTTTTGAGGACGATGAGAATCCTTTCCGTGCAGATAACCCGTGTCAGACCATAGACACACTACAAACAGAGCGCATACACGCAGCGTTCATGAGCGCGTCTGCGATTGACAGGCCTTTCAAGTCTTCCAGTCTCGCAAACGAGCCATCAGACGATGAAGAACCACCCGACGATGCGCCCCCAGACGTCGACTATGCCGCATGGTTCAAGTCTGATGCGCCCATTACGTCCGCTGCGTTCAGCACTGCTGGTACGGTAATGCCCGGTTTCCAGAGACCGTCTGTCAGTGGGGGAAGCACGAAAGCATTCCTCATTCCATCAGCCGCAGCCCTACGAGCAGCTGAAGAAAAAATGAAAACATGGCAGCAGAATCTCGACGTTCCCGACACACACGACAATCCCGAACCTCTCCACTCGATCCAGGCAGTGTCCCCTTCTCAGGCGACATTCACTCCTGCAAGGAATGCGTTTTCCTCTATCCAGGCACCTGAGACTCCCACCCCTACTTCGTTATTCAGATCGGCAAACGCAGATCCAACATTAGTCCCCCAGTCATGCAGTATGAAAAGCTTGGGCAGCAAACCGAAAGCTAAACCATTCAAATCACCTTTTATTACTGCAACGACTTCAACGATGCAACGTCGACGCGTACAGGCTCCCAGCATCAGTTCACCTCTACGCAACTCTCATTCTTCTGCTAATGCTCCCTCTCAAATCATGACCGCCGTATCACCGCTGCGTCCGTCGTCGGTCGTGAACCATTTCATGTCTCAGAAACCACTGGGTTTCACTCCTAAACACAGTGCTACTGTGACCAGACCAAAATTTGTGACGCCGTTCAAATCTGGTGCTGCAAGAGCTTTCACAGTTGAAAATATCAAACCGCAGACCCCCTCCAATGTTAGAACGATCGCGGACCGCATATATCCACCCTCAGTCCCGTTGCCGCGCCCAAGCAAGCAGATCGTGGGAGGGAGGATTTTTGATCTTCGTGAGGGACAAGTTGTACTTTTCTTATTTTTATCTTCGAACTTAGCCATCCATGTCAGATCCTCCTCTCGGCAGACGAACGCTTGTTATGTCTGCCTTGTGGCCACAGGCCTACAGTGCCAAACAGCTCGAGGATATGGGAATGTCAGATATTTTATTCTTCAACTGTCTAGTCATCCTGACCCTTGTCCCAGAAATCTCAAGGAACTCGGTCAAGCAAACCCTCGGACAGCCCCCTTCTACGCATTTTCAACGCGTTCACGCTTGATTTCAGAATCATTTGATCCTTCTTCGTCTGTCGCCTTAGGCCGCACAGCCGTGTTGGAAGAATTGCATGCAAATGGTTGCACACTTGCCAAACAACCATGGGTTGATAATCATTGGCCATTGATTCTCTGGAAATTGGCTGGTATGGTGGCTCTCGATCCTACGAGCGAGAGTGACCCCTCCAGGAAACGTTGGTGCTGGCCGGAAGTCATCCGTCAGTTCATGTACAGGTCAGCAGACTGATCCAAGGGATTCGTACGTTGCAGTTCAAATATCGCCAGATACGAACGGGATTTGAACAGCTCCTCCCGCCCACCATTTCGGTTGATAACAACCAGGGATGCATCGGCTGAATCGCCAATGGTGCTCTGTATTTCCGACATCATTTTGCCTGCCAATGGTGCTGAAGGTAACACTGAGCTCGAAGTAACTGATGGTTGGTACAGGCTACGTGCACGCATCGATGCGCCACTAGCACGGGCCGTAAGCAAGGGGAAGATAAAAATAGGCCGGAAAATTGCTGTAGTAGGGGCAAAGGTTAGTTTACCATTATCAACCACATGCTCGTTGCATTCAATCACCTGCAGCTTTCAGCAGAGCGCAAGGAAGGTTCTGAAATCCTGGAAGCCTACAGCTCTAACGTGCTCTTGTTGACTGGGAATTCGACCCACATGGCGCCATGGCATGCAAAGCTTGGTTTTCAACGTAGCCCATTCATTGCAACGCTATACAGCCTAACGGCTGATGGTGGTAATGTCGCTGTTATGATGTTGACAGTCCTCAAGGTATGACGATTGTAATTTTTCGTGCCGACTTCTTACGTCTGGCAGGCATACCCTATTGCGTACATAGAATTTATGGAGGGTACCGATGGTCGAAAAGAAAGAAATGGACCATATGACGCAAAAGAGGAGGCGAAGCTGAGCACGCAATGGAAGGTGTGAACACTTGTGTTTCCATTGACTAATTTATTCATCGCCTACAGACGAAACGAGACTCGCGTGCTTCAAAGCTATGGTCTGAATATGAAAAACGCAAGGATAAGCTATTCGAGGTTGCAGAGCGCCTTGAGCAACGCGCGGGATCGGAATTCAGACCCAATCTTGAGGGTCAAGCAATACGTTTTCACATGACTGATAAACACTAATAGCCAAGTGTAGATGGTCCACCCGACAATATCTATGACTTATACGATACCTTGCAGGAAGATGCAGAGGCAGCTAAGAGTATCATAACGTCCATCAGTCGTAAAAATGCTGGTTGGTTGGCCCGACACATCCGAGAGAAGCTTGTTCAGGAACATGACGGTGTTTCAAGGGAGATTGAGCAAGAACTCGAGGTATAAGATCTCGGCCATTGAAACTTCCGTCAGATACTGATGCCAATGTCAGTCGATCTGTCCATCACGCAATGTGAAGGCTTTCTGTGTGGTGGTCGCCCGTGATACTCGAACGTACAAGCGTCCTTCGAAGCTAACAGCACAAATTACGGTATGGGATGTCCCAGGGTTGTCAGAATCCGAGGGTTCCTCCCAAAGTCCCTTTGTGCCTGGTCAGCGATATCTCGTAAGTCCCTGGCTCTTTGACTACAGTTCGAGTCTCACGTACCCGTGCTGGGCGATGGCGATTCGTCAGGTCACCAACTTGGTTCCCACTCAGGCGTCGGCGTGGATGGACCGGTGGTCCTTGGGTGGAGAAGTGTACTTGAGCACGAGAAAGAATTCAAAATGGACCTTGATCAATTAGTTGACCTGTTGTGTACTTTGCATTGTTTTCGACGCTACATTGACTTGAACTGATGCTGTTGACCTTGTAATCCCCCTGTGGCTGGCTTTGTCAATTTGGATCGGAAAGGCCGTATATCTCGTTGATGCGAATAGAAGATAAGGCAAAGAAAGGGCGACCCCGATCAGTGGCGCTGGCAGATTGGTCATGATGACCAGGGTGGCACCGCCATTGTCAGGGATCAAAGATTTGAAGCCCAAGGCTGCCCTTCAGTTTTGGATACGGAAAAACAAACAAGCAGAACAAGAAAAAAGCCATGAGCTCGACCCGGATTGAACGGATGACCTTGTGGATGCCAACTACTGGAATCACACGCACTACCACTGTGCTACGAGCCCGTAGGTGAGGAGCGTCACAAATGGGAATATATGTATAGGTGGATACATCCCGTTAGATCCGATCATGACAAGATTCTACACATTACGTCTATGATAACTTACGTCTATGATTTGATCATCCACTCCTTGTAGAACCCAAGAATGATATCCATGGAAGTCAAGGTAATGATTCTGCATGACTTGTGTTAGCTAAATTACAGAATGCGTTGCATGTTAGCGCTTACGTGTGAGGAGCAATGCGCAGAAAATGTGCCGTCGAGCCTGTTTAGACCATATTAAGGATTTGAATGGCAATGCTGAGTCGCCAGTCTACTCGCCTTTGTACCACCCAAACACCCCTTCCGCCTTGAAGGTCTTCCAGAGACAGTCTATAGGATTCTTGTATAATGTACCTTGCAAACGTCCATTGGGTAAACGTATCGTCGGTTGGTTGTACACTCGGGTGAGAGCCTAACATATGTCAGCAAAAGTGTACAAGGGAAGACTAGCACACTCACAGTATCCGCTGGTTGCATTACGATGCACTGTTTGGGCATTAGAACGAGATGAGAGTTTGCATAGTGCTTCAAACATACCACACAGACACCCGATACAGCACTACTAGCCAGGTACGTCCAGATACTGCTGGAAGGTAAGATGCCGCGCGACACAAGTTGGTTCTTAGTCCAGTTGTAGGTTGGCAGCTGAGCAGAAGAGCCCATAGCAGTTCGCAGAACAGCCGCATCTATACCCCGGACGAGACCTCGGAATCTCTCGGCTCGAAATATCGTGGATAATGCATGGAAGGAGCTCTTGTAGTGATGTTGTGTGCCGACTGGCAATGCAGGGGAATATGCCTATGTTGCAGTAGTCAGTCATTTTGCGAATGAAAAGGTCTGTTGAGATGAACTAACTTGCATACGAGCTTTGATAAGAAATAAGGGATTTCCAAGTGCCGCACCGACTGTTCCACTAGCAGCACCAGCTGCTATGGATGTCAGCGGTATTTGTTCAGTCACAGGCCTGCCTATGAAGCGATTTATCGTCCGGCGGAAAGGGTCATAAAAACCTGGGATATTGATATTTCAGTTTGGTCAGTAACAGCGAAGATTCATGACACACCTAAGCGTGATCCATTGAGAAGAATCTAGCACGGAGTCAGTCACAGTGATTGTGAGGCGAGATGGGTGCAAATGCTCGCCTGGTATGCATACTGTCAACAAAATATGTGAGGATGTTGCCACAAATCTAACACGCGGTGTTGAACGTACTGCTGAGCCGAGACCTCGTTGCATCCCTCTAATGCCCTCGTTTCTCCACGTCTTGGCGAAAACATCGATAGCGTTCTTGTAGACTTTTTCACCGCCGCTTTTTGCTAGTTCGCCTTGGAGTTGTAGACGCGTTTTTGCGACTTCCGCGGGATTCGAGAACGTAACCTGTTCGTCTCTATGAGGAACGAATGTGAAGGACGTGTTAAAAGCTCACAGCAACACAAGCCGCGAGAGCACCACATAAAAATCCTTCTGCAGTGGAAAGCGGGCGTTGGGTGGACTCGGAGGACATTCTGCGGATGGGGATGGGAGTGCACAACGGAGCAGGGAGGCTGTCTTTGTATAACCCGAACAACTTGCATGTAATATGTACGCTAGCTGTGCACGGAAACGGGCGCGCCGAATAGCCTGAGACCCTGCAGGCAGTGGGCCACTTGCCGTAAGTAATTTTTAGTGGGATGATGTAATGTAACGCGACGGGAGAAGACTGATAAAATCCAAAACAGGTTCGAGCTCAACGTTCAACAAGTACTATGTATATGTTTGACCTAATAACATCAGACATGTTGTTTCTATTGTGTTCACCCACCTGAGAGACTCCTTCAGAGTGCAGGAACTCTCCTCGGACTTTTCTTTTGACACTTCGCCTTGTAGTTACTACCTCTTGTTACTATTTGTTTTTACACTTCCTGGTTCTGCAGCAGTTCTAAGGTATGTCTGACAACTGTAAAGTTCTGTACTCAGTATTTTCAATGAGTAACATGTCTCTACCATGTTCCGTTGGCATGGTTGACACAAAAAGTTGTTCCTCTTCATCTCTGCGGACCGGACTTTATCTTTATTTCTCACTCGGTTTGCCTTGAGCATTGTCACCTGATCAAGTACTTGGAAGTGGATTACATAAGTGTTATAGGTCTGCTTCATTGTGACTCCAGGATGACCTTGACTTGATGCTGCGCTCTGAGGTCTCGTATGAAGGTGGCCCCGTCATCACGACGAGGACGGTTCTCCTCGTCGGCGTTCTCGCCGTGTCCGTTCCAATGATCATTAACGTCATTTCCTCTCCCCTCGCCCTCCTCCTCCTCGCACCCTTCTTCGTCCTCCTGGTCATCATATCCTCTCTCTTGGCGTACCTTTTCCTCGCATGTAGGCTCGACTCGAAGGCGCCTGCACCCGGAAACCCGCTCACCCATGCCGCCCGTCCCCTTGCCTTCTCAACTCCCGCAGCCTGGCAGGCTGTCCTTATCCGCTCGCAGTGGTCACATAAACCCCCCCAATCGCTATCATCGTTATGTCCAGACATGCCTGTAGTGTCTTCAAACCTAAATGAAATCATGATACTCATAGTCCGCGACTTTGTTTTGTCCTGGTACCAGGACATCTCATCCTCTCCTTCGTTCCCCACCGCAGTCTCGACGATGTTACACGCCGTGTTTGAACAGCTCCTACAGCGTACAGCGACTATCGATTTTCCTTCCCTACTTGTCAACCGAATCTTGCCCAAGGTTACCTCTCATATCGAACAATTCCGTCAGTCAGAGGTCGCTCTTCGTGGCGCAGGCCTTGAGCGTCATCTCACTCAGTCAGAGGAGCTCGATATGCTTTTGGCTAGCCGATATGTTGGCAAGGGTGAAAAGTTACACCCAGCTGTTGACAATCTTTCGTCTACCTTCACGAAGCAAAACGAGGAGATGCATTTGAGGAATATAGTAGACCGGGTCCTCCCTCATATCCTTCCAGAGAACGAAGCACAAAGCAAGGTCCTTAGGATTGTGGTCCGCGAGCTCGTTTCTTGCACCGTGCTTTATCCGATTATGGATATGATCACAGATCCTGACTTCTGGAATCGTACAATTGAGCAGTGGGTGAGTATTTCGTGTTCCTATTGTTGGTCGTCTTCTGAGTTCAATTTTAGGCCGGGGCTGCAATTCACCAGCAGTATGTTCCTTCTGGCCGGCAGCGCATATTTATTGATTGTTCGTAGGAAGATGATTTCCCAGGTGCGAAACGTCCTCGAAGCCCAATCACCGCGACGTCATCATCGCGTCATGTCATCGATGGCCCCTGGAGGTGACCTGATCACCATTCGCACTGACGTCCGTCAGTTTGAGTCCTTTCTTCGGGGTATCAATCGTTGTTCCTCTTTATTGGATGCCCGTCGCCTTAAGAACGACGTAATGGGTGAAATTCGCAGGACAAGGTTGCTACTAGGTATATCCTTTCAGGCCGTATCAGGACAAAAAGCTGATTTCTCAACAGCAAATAACGAGAAAGAGGAGTGGATAAACGAAGAGAGGACTGAGGACGTTGTGGCATTCTTGGACAGGCTGTATACTGCAAAGCGCACGGTCGAGCAACGAATTGTCGTCCTAGGTGGGGAGCAAGACCCGGTTAGCATCGTCTACTTTTTGTCCTTACGTGCACCACTCATGGGTTCTATCCATTCAGACAGCCATCACGCGTGAAATGAGTGCAAGACCCCGAGTTTCATTCAGGGACGTTCTTGGCAACCCGACCTCCCTCTCATACTTCATGGAATTCATGGACCGCCGTCATCGCTCACTACTCGTCCAATTTTGGCTAACTGTCGAAAGCTTCAAGAACCCCTTGGAATTGGTTGACTATAGCTCTGGTGACGAGGACGATCCAATTCAAGACCCTTCCAACTCGACAACTCTCCGAGAGGATATTCGCCTCATTAATGATCTCTATTTCTCTACCATCCCACCCCACCCTTCCTTGTCCCCAATCTCGCGAAAGCACGTCGATACCATTCGAAGTTACGCCTCGGACGAAGTGATGCCCAGTGCCGTCGAGAATAAGAAGGTTCGCCGCAGTGTCATGTTGGCCCAGAGGGAGGTAGAGAAAGAAATGGAGAGTGATTTTGAAGATTTCCAGAAATCGGAGTTATGGTTTCGAGTCATCGAGGACGCCTCGTTCGGCAATTCGCAGTCAGAGGTATCCGTGCCAATCAACAAGCCACCATCTCTCAACTTACCTCCAAGTGTGCCGGTTCTTGGACCATCATCGCGGACAAAGTCCCAAATTCCTCGTTCTGAATCGTTTCCATCACTCGTTTCGTCAATGCGTTCTTTGGAGCACCCTCACTCGGTTCAAGGTCCACATATGTATTCGCCACCTACAACATCTCGTAGTAACATCGACGTTCTCATGGCTCCGCTGTCGGACATATCCTCGGATATGTCGCGTGCGCCACTCTTTAACGACCCGGATGATGGAAGACCCAGCATAGATGAAGCTGAACGCATGGAGGCTATTCAGGCTGCGTTGACCGACATCATTGCTACAGGGCAGCATTTCGGCCAACCTCGAAATCACGCTGAGGAGGCGCGCAACTTCTCTCCCTCGGCTCCTGATGGGAGGAAACTAGGGGGAATGTTCGGAGACGAGGAAGATCCAGATGTCAACGAAGAGAACGAAGAGAACGAAGAGGATGATGCGACAGAGGGTATTCATGGCGTTGGGCAAGGGTCGTTCCAGCTTGCAGGACCCGGTGACCTCCAGCTTTCGTATGAGATTGCCCGCCTAGGCAAGAAGATATCAAAGTCGGAGGTCCACGTGGCGATGCTCGACACGCTCATCAAGAAGGCTGAGTTAACAGGAGATACTCAAGAACTCCGCCTCCTTCGCAAAGCAAAGACTTCGATGACGAGAGAACTTAGGGAACTACACTTTCAAAAGTCCCAGTATGAGCAACAGGAATCTGCAAATCGCCTCGTCCCGAACAGAACAAAGGTTTCTATTGTCAGTTCAACCATCGCCGAGGAAGAAGGGAAGTCTGTGGTTCGATACCTTGTTGAAGTACAACAACTCTCTCCAGACGGAACGTTCTCATCCGGTTGGGTCGTCGCACGGCGATACAATGAGTTTCTGCGAATGCACAACAAGCTTCGTGAAGAATACTATGTAGTTCGCGGCCTTGACTTTCCTGGAAAGCGGTTAGTAACTTCGTTCTCGGGGAGCTTCGTTGACACCCGGAGACAAGGCTTGGAGAAATATATGCAAGTACGTGACAAGGATCGTGGGTCCCACGATGACAACTCATGTTCTTCACAGAATCTAATATCTATGCCCGCTGTTTGCGAAAGCACAGAACTTCGCGTGTTTTTGTCGAGGGATTCGCCTTTCATTGCCTCCGAGGTGAAGGATGACGCTGCCAAAGGACCAGGGGGATTCTCTGGACGAAACATTGTCCAGTCCATGTACCGGTCTGTCACGGAGAGTATCGATGATATGTTCTTCGGACCTTCCATGTTGGACGTGATGATCCAGCGTCTCACACGACAAGTGGCAGAATTTACTGGGATTGCCGGCTCCGCTGTCAACGACGAGGAGATTGTTGTTCAAGCGATGAAGCGTTTCGGAAAGGCGACCTCCCTGGATACTCTCTTGCAGATGCCAGGGGATCTGAAACCCCTGGAAGGGGAGACAAGCACATCCAGCTTTTCTGCACCAATCTGTGATTTAGTGCTTGCCATCTTCGAACTTCACAAGAAAAACAACTGGCTTCGTCGTCAAGCGATTGTGATCATCCTTCAGCAGGTCTTCGGGGATACTATCGAACGGTTGGTGATCGCGTTCTCCGCAGATGGCACCATTCACATGATTGTTTCAGGAAAATACGACTGAGCTTATTGTCTTTGTTCGAAGAGAGTCGCGTTCTCCCCTTACTTACCATGCTCCGGGAGAATTTATGGCCAGGAGGCAAGCTGAGAGCACCTGCGGAACCTCGCACCACCGAAGAGAAACTTCGGAGTCGAGAAGAAGCCAATCGCAAACTCTCCGCACTGATACCAGGTTTGATTAGATTAACCTTTTAAGAGTGTACGAGCTGAGTGAAAGACCTATTACAGATCTGGCTGCTAATATGATAGGTCGTTCGAATGCGCGCCGCGGGGCACGACGCATATTCGCGGTGCTACAGAATCGACGTTTAAACCAACACATCGCCTATACCATTGTGGACGAGGTGTGTTTGGACAGACCTCGGACGCTCCCTGCCGACTGATAGATTATATGCAGATCATCGCCGCCGTCTTTCCCAACCTCCCACCCGTATCACGCTAAGGCGTTGAATTGCCACCTGCGTCTGGCTACGGCCAGTTGTGTTGCTTCCCCAGTCATTCGTCAGCACATTCCATCGAATCTACCTGCATAGGCGAATGTAGTTCTGATGGTGACTCCTCATTTGCGCTGGTCTTTTTCGTTCTTTGCCGGAATGTGACTGCTGTTGCATTCAGGTTGTCGTAGCTTGCGAAAACGGATTTCGGAATTAGTCAACGAGTGATCGAGAGGACAGGTAAACATACACTTTGATGGCATGGAGAAGGAATCCTCCGGAACCGGATGTGCTCATCGTCGGGTGCATCCGACCAGGCAGGACCTGATAGCGACGTAACCACGACTCTGTGATGGAGGGTGCGAGATAGCTAGGAACGAGTCGCATTTTTGCTTGCAAGTCCGCTAGAGGCTACAGTATGATAAGTGACGACGTCGTAGCGGCAAACAAAAGCATACCTGAAGGAACATATCTTGCACGACAATCGAGGCAGAGCCAGCTATATAGGGCGACAGCATTTCTACAATCTCGAATGGATCGTAGTCGCTAGCGACTAGGAGCCCGTCGAATCCGCCTGCAAACAGTTCTTGCCGCGTGCTCGTTAGGGTGTCTGAAGTTGATTTTCGCTTGTCGAGCCGATGACGTTGACGCTCGGAGCGTATGCGACCTGAGGTGGGCTCAAGTGGGGCCACTACTGTGAAGAGAAGACGATAATGATGATTTGCGATAATCGCAACAAATAGATATTTACCAGGCGTGTAGTCTTCTTGTGCTGTGGCCCAGTTCAGAGTCGACAGCACTGGTACCAGAGCTTCCTTCTCACAGTTCATAAGGGTTAGTACTGGATATGCAGGTGGCGAGTCAGAGTCGTTTATTGAAATTATTCGTCCTTCGCCTGCAGAAAGAGTTGATGTATCGTAACTTTGACAACGAGTTTCACTTACATCCTATCCTGTCCAAAACAGCCGAAACCACCAACCCAGAAGCATCGTCGATTACAAGATAACGTCCACCGGGTCGCACGTTGGCCAAGTTCAGCATCTGTGGGAGTGTATCGGGACGAATGTCTCGTATCCTGCTTTGATCCTTTCTGAACCAGTAATCACATATATTGTACACCGTGGGCTCGATTGTCTCGAAGCTCTTCGAGTACCTATGAAAGACGTCATCGTCGCTCACTACCCTGGTCTGGTTACTTACTTTGCTTCCTTCCGCTTCTTATACTTGTCCTTGCTGTACTCTGTCTTCAGAGAATAGTTTGCGTGTTGCTCGATCTGAGCCTTGATTATATCCTGGGGTAATAGGTTCGCTCCAATGACCTGTTACAATACGCAACACGATCGTACTGAAGCATGGACACCAGACTTTTTGAGTGCTTCGATTTCTTGCAGAGTCAATGGCTGGACGAATTCTCCGTCGTTGATCAGCTCATTCGTTGCATCCGTCTCCTCTACCGGTATGAGATACTTAGCGAGGCAATTCGAAAGAACGGACACTGGCCTACCGACCGATTTCATCCATTGTACGGGGAGGCAAGCGTTTCAGCTGCTTTTCATGTATTTCATAGGCGAATCCATACGGTTGTCCGATAAGTTCGTTGGCAGGAAAGGACCCCACTCTTCCCAGCGATAGGATCCTCATTGTGGAATGTCAGATTCTGCGTGTGCCACGAAATGTCGACTCACGAATCCTTTTCGACCTTGATACCACGCACTTCGCCGTTTGGTAATTTGAACAGAACTGTGTGGTTAGAGTTGATCGTAGCACATCTAGCACCATGGGTAGATGTTGGAGTGCTTTCGCCAGTACTCATGTTTAATTTGAGGAGATATGATGGAGGACGAATCCCCGGTAAGTTCTCCCACGCTTCATTGATCTCATGTCACGACGACAAATGAAACACCTTGTCGTGGCCGCTGCCAATCTGCTTCCCCTATAACGACTCGAGACTACCAGAATGCCCATTTTCTGGACGTTCGTCAGAAAATCAGGGGTTTGGACGTTCTCCTACAGTAACGATATGGAGAATGACAGTGACGTTACGGAAAACGACGGTGACGATGTGGAGAACTACAACATTAATGATATGGAGAGACACGCGCTGGCAATCCTCGAACAAAACAATCGGTGGGACTGGCCTAGTACCAAACGGATCCTAAAATCAGGAAAAGAGGGTGGCGGATGTGAGCTGGCCACTCCTACACTTTTGTACCACCTGATTGTGGAATCGCAAAAATTCGGTGGTAGGGTCCTGGATCGTTTCTGGAAACAACTTGGGAAGTGTGATGAAAGGCTGAAAGAGAATAGTCAGTCAAAGTCTTCTATCACTCAATTCTTACACTAGACTCACTTTCATCTGTCGCAGTCGAAAGTCTGAAGGAGGAGACATTCGTGTCGGCAGATCAGTCTTTCGAGGTGCTGTTTCGCGGATTGTATGCGGAAGACGTCGACTTCGGCTGTCTGGTAAAGATGGCAGCGGAGTACTTCACCCATCTGGGAGTCGAGTGTGAGCAAATTTTACGATCGCTTTCTAGACGTTTGACGGTTATCGACGCGGCAGTCATGAATCCGGGAGGAAAGAATTCCGGGACAAGTACTGCGCATTCAATCAGTGAGATCGTCAGCAAGGACACGAACAGGCTCCTTGAGGATCTCAACAAAGAGGGGGATTTTGGAAAACGAAAACACGGCCTCTTGAAGAAATTGGTGCGCATATATTCATCTCATAGCCATACCGTCCTTTTATCGCCGTACTGCGCAGGCGTTTAAACGTGATGGGATGTCTTGCTTGTTGACTGGCCTCAAATTTGTGCCTTTCGATCAGGGTAAAGTTTATCCTGTTCTAGCACACATTATTCCGAACTCTATACACAAAAAGGTTTGCGTTGAACTATTTCGATCACCGTGTTTTCTCAAACTTCCATTTAGTCACGCACACTGAAGTGTATCGCTATGTTTGCCGGTGCTACCATGAGAAACGATATCATGCACAATTTGAATTCCATCGGCAACGTCATGAATATGGACCTGAGTGCTCATAAATCATATGATGATTTGCAGTGGGGAATCGAGGCAAAGGCAGAGGGTGGAGAGGTGTGATTTCATTGCTACTTCATCGTTGATACTGATCCATTCATCAGACCAAATACTTCTTTCGAACTGTTCCTACCGATCCTCATAGCTCCCCAGTGCTCATCACTTTAGCGGAGGGTGATGAAATTCATTTCGGAGAAGGATCTGATGGCGAGCTTCTCGGGAAGGGACCCCTCGCAAGTCTTTGTAACCTTCAGCTGGCTATCGCTCGAGTTCTGAAGATGAGTGGTGCTGCTGATATAATCTTGCAGTGGAAGGATGATGCAGATGACGATGGATGTGACCATCCCTCTCTCACCTCTGAAGAGTTCTGTGATATGTTGGACGCTAAACTCCTGCTTTCTGGCAAAGCTATAATTGTATAGTTTCCTAATCAAGCTCGTTTATAGATTTTTATGCTTTCAAGCATATCATTTTTCATAAGGTACTGTAGGGTCATTCGAACTTTTCACGAATACGCATAGCAACACGTCTTCTACTCTACACAAGCTTGGCGGGCCACAATTCAATCAGTCTACAAAGTGTACACAAACCAACTTGAAGTACTCTAATCTCCCAACGCCTCTTTCCCCCTCCTCACCCCGTCTCCGCCTTCCTAATTCGCCGCCATACCGACCGACATGACATGCCCACGAACACGGCCGTTGCCAACCTATAATCAGGCGCAGCCGGTCGTGCTCTCTATTAAAAAAAGAATTTAAAAAATTATCTCTTGCCTTTACTTGCTGCTTATTTTTTGGTTGTCGTGTCGTTGCCAGTATTTTTTACCTTGAGTCGGGGACTTGGCGCATGCGCGTAGTGAAATAACTAATGTGTAGTCAAAATACAATAGTCATGATAATGGTTACCTTACCAGAAGCGGCGGTTGGCTCCACAAGCTACTCTCTCCCTACCTTCATCATGGTTCGGAACGTGGAAGTCGAATCCCAATCGGATGGAACACAACAGATAGAGCACAAGATGGATGATCTGCTGATCAAGTCCAAGGATCCGTCCACGCTGCTGCCCGACGAGTTGTCTTATATCGTAGCCGCATTCTTGCCCTCCCAATCCCCTTCTCCGCTTTCAAAAGCGTATCTAGTACTTTCTGCATTCTGTCAGGGCGTCCGGACATCCAGATCTTCGGAGAAAAGACAGGGTGGAGGAGACGAGCCAGACCAAGAGACACTCGCTCTGTCGCGCGTATTCCAACCTCTAATCGCAAGCCGCCTGTCTCAGTCTCAGGAGGATGCTCTCCTCGCGGCCGTCACATTCCACACCGCGCTCTTTCAGGTCGACTGGCAATCGGCCTCACAGATCTTTACGGAGGACGGTTTCATCGATCTTCTCACTACTCTTGAAATGAACACATCCGTGCCGCTATCGATCGCGCTAGCTCGTTTGTATGCACAGGCTAACGGCCACAAGACTTGTCGACAGCTCTTTCCCGCAGAATCTATCGCCTGGCTTCGGATAAAATCCAATCAGAAAACCGATGACGCCCTGCGCGCGGTAGCCATACTTGCACTCGTCAAACTAGCGCATGGATCCTCTGCCGATGTGGCAGCTGCTCCCGCTGGAACCACCACCAGCTCCGGCATCTTGGGACTAGAGGACGCCTCCCTTGCAGCCCAGCTGAACGACGTGATAACGAATAGCAAGGACATCCACGCCTGTCTCAATGACATCGTGGAAGGGTTGGCGTACCTTAGCCTCAATTCGTCTGTGAAGAAGAGTTTGTCTAACAGCACGATCCTAAAGCGACTTTTCTCCTTCGTTCCGAAGCGGAAGGCCACAGCGGACGCGACGAATAATTCTACGCTCATCTACGGGATTCTCGTGGTCATCTCCAACCTCTGTTCTTACAAGCCTCGAGTGAGTCAGGAGCAGCAGCAAATTGCGAATCTGCGACGGATGGCCGAGGGCAGAAAGGACGGAAGTGGGCGGGGTGTTGAAGAAAAATCGGACCCGCTGGACTCTGAACATGAAGTCCAATCCCGGTGTCGTAGCGCTATCAGTAGCGGGGCGCTTGACGTGCTAGCCACGGCATCTGGGTTGGATAGTCAAGGGATTCGATCGTCCGTCGGTCAGGTACTCCTGAGCCTCGCGGAGAACAAGGAGAACAGGGGTGAGATCTTGAGAGGTGGAGGCTCGAAGACGCTCACACGCATCATCCAATCCGCGTCGTCAACCCCGGACTCGTTTCCTCAGGAAGCGCTCGCGGCCGTCCAGGCGCTTGCGAAGCTTGCCATTACCGCCCCACCGATTCAGGTCTTTGGCCCCAATGAGGGTAATATACTCGATGCGATCCGACCCTTTTCACAGCTACTCCTGCATCCGTCGGCAAGCATGCTCCAGCAATTTGAAGCCATGATGGCGCTCACGAATATTGTGTCTCATGGTCCAACTATTGCATCTCGCCTCGCGACTATCCCCCAAGTTCTTAGCAAGGTTGAATTGCTGATGCTAGAAGACCATACACTCATGCGCAGAGCTGCTACTGAGCTCATCTGCAACATGATTGCTGGGTCAGAGCAGGTCTTTGAAAAATATGCTGGAGTAGACGACGATGCTGCGCAATCGAGATCACGGGACCGATCTTCTAGGTCAAAGATCCATGTTCTGATTGCCATGTCAGATGTGGAGGATCTACCTACGCGACTTGCAGCATCAGGGGCACTAGCAATGCTAACGAGTGTGCGGACAGCATGCGAGGCAATACTCGACCTCCAGATGGAACGTCACAGGGCATTCCTTGTGCTCGCACAACTCATCGACCCTAATGCTGATACTGGCGACGATGAGAAAAGGGAGGACGCGGAGGTTGGGCTTGGTGACCCAGGGCTTGTGCATCGAGGTGTCGTTTGCATTCGTAATCTCTTGTTGAACTTGCGGAGTTCGTCCGATTCGGATGCGCTGAAGGAAGAAGTGAGAAAGGCAGGGCTGCTCAGAGTTTTTGAGAATTTGTTGAAAGGGGAGTTGGGATCTTTTGGAGATGTGGTGCTGGGACCTGCTGCAGAGGTGAAGAAGATGCTGAGCTAGGTTGTCACAGGGCCGACCCGATACGGAAACTTGTTACTTGGACTTGTGCGTTGATGTCGTCGTCAGGCAATGAAGATGACCCAGCTTTTCTGGCGCTCCCTGCTCGTCTCAGACGACGCATCGACAGTGCCTTCGATTCTGTAGCACCGCAGTCAACGCGTGGGGCTTCCGCCGAGGCTGGAGGTTTCATCGTTGAGGGGTCGACATCTGAATCAGCAGAATACGAGGCTGGCGGGTTCATCGTCGAAGACCTTCCCTCCAACTCGGTGATCGATGCTCAGACCCACATTCTTCTCTCAGAAATTCCCCGCGCACTGAACCTCCTAGAGCTGTTGCCTGATGATGACATCATGGGAGTGTTCAAGAATGCTGCGACAGGGTGGGGAGCACAGAATGCACGCAATGACGGGGTTAGCAGGAAGGACTGGAGAGCGGTTTGTGCTGCCCTGCTCGAAGGGGAACAAGCTGACGAAGAAGATCCGGCTGTGGATGAAGACGTTGAGGATGCAGACAGCAGCCCAGACAGCGACGAGTATCATGTGGACCGTGACGAACAATCCAGCGACACTGACGAACCCTCAAGCGATGAATATGAGGAGCCAGATCAAACGACTGGGAAAGGAAAGCAGGTGCAAAAGGCTGCTCGAAGAACACCGACGAAGAGCTCAAGGACCGACATTCCGAGGCAGCTAACCGAATCACAGAAAGCTCAATGTCGGCGAGATTTTGGTCGATTTTTCGCTCACGTTCCAGACGAGGAACTAGATCACCAACGTATTATGATCGGAGACATCGCTCGTGTGGCGGACTTGCTCAAGGAGAATCTCAAGATGGAGGAAGTACGTGAGCCACACACACTTTGCCTCCTTGCTAACTGGAATACAAAGATACTGGAGATGCTAGAGGCATTCTCTACCCGGGCAGACAAGTCCATGAGTCTCGCTGATTTCGAGCACATGATGATTGTTACAAAGTTGGTGTAAGAAACAAGATATCCACGACGGTATGAGAAGAAAGAAAATGGCGGCTAAGCTTGGTGAACAGTGCCATAACCGGGTGCGGCGGCATAAGGTGCTTGATTACTGAGAGGCTGGTACTGGCCACTACCGGTGTCTACAGGGCGGTGTTGAGCAAAGTCGGGATTAGCGCAGCATGTGAACCCACATATGAATCCACCCCGGCCGTAGCGTTCCTCGGCCTCCATCTTCTTGTAGATGAGCCAGAATGAGTGCTGGCAGAATATCAGTCGGTAAATGTAGCTGATCGAATTGCGTGACTCACGATAAGGCCGGGGAAGTATCCAAGGCTGGGGCTTCCTTTAGTGCTGAAGCATCAGAAGGCACGGGGTGCTCACATTGTCAGGCAGACGTTGATAAGCAAGTCACAACCGCATCCCGCAACGAAGGCTGCCGATGCAGGAGGGAAGATGATTGCGACCTGGAATGTGTGAGTGGCAGGTAATAGCGAACGGTGAATGTACGGACGATGATGAGAAGGATGTCAGAGGCCTTGACTGGCATGTTGTGGTTGTGGTACAAGCCAGGTCAGCCTGCGCTCAGCCCGCAGCCTCCGGAGGACCCCGACGGCACCGCAGCCATAAGCGGTTCCGGGGGTTCACGCATCTCAATCACATCCGTCATGGCGAGTAACGCTGGTTATCTTCGCATATATGCTCCTAACATTCCTAACAGGCAATATCCAAGAAGGCGGTGAAAAAGGCGGCGACTCCAAAGACAAATGGAGCCGCGAAAGTAGCCAAGGCATGTTCTGACCTCCCTCCACCGCTCCCACTATAGCAACTCGACTCCCAATAGGCAGATTGGAAGGAAGGTTTCAAGAAGAAGCAGGTCGGAGTGTCCGATATGACACTTCTTACCACTATCAGCAACGAGAGCATCAACGACAATCTCCAGAAGCGATGGACTAACGCCGAAATCTACACGTACATCGGCGGCGTTCTGATCTCCGTGAACCCGTTCAGAGGTAGGCGAAATTCAAACAGAATCGTTCTCGTGCTGAATTTCCCTCTCCGAATCTTAGACCTTGGCATCTACACCGACGAGGTCTTGCACAAGTACAAGGGCAAGAACCGGCTCGAGGTCCCACCGCATGTTTTCGGAATTGCCGAATCTGCATATTATAACATGAATGCCTATCACGAGAACCAATGCGTTATCATCTCAGGCGAGTCAGGAGCAGGCAAGACCGAGGCTGCGAAACGTATCATGCAGTACATAGCAGCCGTGTCCGGGGGCCAGGATAACAATATCCAGGAAATCAAAGACATGGTCTTGGCGACCAACCCTTTACTGGAGAGCTTTGGTTGCGCCAAGACCCTTCGCAACAACAACTCAAGTCGGCATGTATGACGTTCGTTCTCACGTAATTGGTGTCGTTGACGCTCATGGCCCTCCTCAGGGGAAGTACCTAGAGATCATGTTCAACGACAGAGGTGAACCGATCGGTGCACAGATCACCAATTACCTGTTAGAGAAGGGGCGTGTAGTGGGTCAAGTAGAGAACGAACGAAGCTTCCATATCTTCTACCAATTTACCAAATCGGCTTCCGACGAACAACGAGGTACGTATCATGCAACGCGACTGAACGTAACTTACTGGCACTTCAGAACAATTTGGGCTTCAGGGCCCCGAATCGTATGCCTACACGAGCATGAGCAACTGTCTTGAGGTGCAAGGCATAAACGATGTCGAGGACTATGCAGATACGCTCGTAAGCACCTTGCTCCCTTGTTCAAGACAGATGCTAACGTATTGATGGTGACATAGAATGCCATGCGAATTATCGGACTAAGCGAGCAGGAGCAAAGCGAGATATTTCGAATGCTTGCTATCGTTCTCTGGCTTGGAAACGTTCAGTTTGAAGAAATGGATGATGGGAACTCTGGTATCGCTGACCAGGGCGTCACGGACTTTGTTGCCTACTTAATGGAGACGGACTCTGCCATAGTCCAGAAGGTTCTCACCACTAAAGTCGTCGAGACCCAACGAGGTGGACGCCGGGGATCGATTTATGATGTTCCTCTGAATCCAGCTCAGGCTACGGCGGTCAGAGATGCCCTTGCAAAAGCGATTTACAACAATCTATTCGAATGGATCGTGTCAAGAATCAATATCTCAATGAAACCGAGAAGTGCCACCGAACATGTCATTGGCATATTGGTATGTGGTGCTTGGCTCTAGCTCACGGTGTTTTTCTCTGACAAGTCACAGGACATATTTGGTTTTGAGATTTTCGAGGTATGTCGATCACTGCGGTTGCCATCACAGATGACGTATGGTTTGGCAACCAAAGGACAACTCGTTTGAACAGTTGTGCATCAACTATGTGAACGAGAAACTTCAACAGATCTTTATCGAGTTGACGCTCAAGACCGAGCAAGAAGAATATGTCAGGGAACAAATCAAATGGACGCCTATCAATTACTTCAATAACAAAGTTGTCTGCGATCTCATCGAGGAGCGCAAACCGCCAGGGATCTTCGCCGCACTCAACGACGCTTGCGCTACCGCACACGCAGATCCAGCGGCGGCTGACAATAGCTTTGTGCAACGTACAGCCGTGTTATCCTCCAATCCCCACTTTGAGTCCCGCGGGGCTCAGTTCTTAGTGAAGCATTATGCTGGAGACGTGATGTATAACATTTCGGGCATGACTGATAAAAACAAGGACGCCCTAGTCAAAGATCTTTTCGAACTCGTAGGCAGCAGTACCAACCATTTCCTCCAGACACTTTTCACAGATAGACCGGATCCGAATAGCAAGAAGCGTCCACCAACGGCCGGGGACAGGATTAAGGTATGTCCTACCCGTTCAATGGCAACATGAAGCTCAGACGTTCCCAGATTTCCGCTGGTGCCCTTGTTGACAACTTAATGAAAGCTCAACCATCATACATCCGCACGATCAAGCCAAACCAGAATCGCAGTGCGACTGAATATGACACTAAGGCAATCCTTCACCAAATCAAATACCTTGGGCTCCAGGAAAACATTCGTGTTCGTCGTGCTGGTTTCGCCTACCGGAATACCTTTGAGAAGATGGTGGAGCGATTTTATCTCTTATCTCCTTCAACATCTTATGCTGGAGAGTATACCTGGCAAGGTAACACGAAGTCTGGATGTGAACAGATTCTTAAAGATACTGGGATCGCCAAGGAAGAATGGCAGATGGGGGTCACAAAAGCGTTCATAAAAAATCCTGAAACAGTGGGTTCTTACTACCTTTCTTCGTACTGCTTGCCAATTGTTGTCTTAGCTCTTCGCTCTGGAAACAATGCGCGATCGTTACTGGCACAACATGGCTGCTCGCATCCAACGGGCCTGGCGGAATTACTGGAGGTACAAAAACGAATGTGCCAAGCGTATCCAGCGTTTCTGGAGGAACAACAAAGAGAGCATCGAGTACGCTAAAGTCAGAGAATATGGTCACGAAGTCCTGGCAGGGAGGAAAGAACGCAGACGCTTTAGTCTCCTTAGCTATCGGAGGTTCATGGGCGACTATCTTGACGTTAATGGCAAGAATTCCCTTGCCACAGAACTGCGGAATGCATGCGGGATTGGATGTGAGTTTCCCGGATCCATCGTCCACCTTTAACTAAAAGTGTTCCGCACAGCCGATCAAGTGATATTCAGCTCGAGAGCACAGCTGCTAGTCTCGTCTTTTGGACGATCTAGTAAACCAGAGCCGCGTTTATTGATTGTTGTGCGTGTGGATTCCAACGTTTAATATCAATTTTTATTCACCCGTTGTTAGACGAGCAAAGCCGTGCACGTTGCGAACACAGATTCGCAGCTAAATATCACACTTCAACGCAAGATACCTCTAATTACGATCAAGAGTATTACAATGTCAAACTTACGAGACGACTGGCTGGTGTGTATATTTCTTTGCCTGCCACCCTGTCTCATTGTTTTGGTCAGGTTTTCAATTGCAATGCGTCTGAGGAAGGGGACCCTGTCCTTCACTGTTACTTCAAGACCGAGCTTGTCACTCACCTTCTCCAGCTAACGCAAGCCTCAATCAATGTCATCATTGGTCCGACGTGAGCATAAAGTTATCATCCGTTGACTGTGCATTCACAAGAACTAGGATCACATATGCTAAGAAGAAGGAGAAGAAGGCAGAGATTCGGTTCGTCAAGGACGAGACAGTTCCACGAGATGATGTCTACAAGAGCCATACTGTTCGTGTACCATCTGGAGAGTCCCCCACCAGCGTATCGCGTCCCCGTGCGAAGCGAAAACAGGGTGTTGTGAGGCCAATCACGCAAGGGAAGCTTCTCCGCGCAGGTGGCCCGTCTAATGTAAGTCGTTGCTATATTAAAAGCACTCCACCGTGATAAGATGGTTATAACAGCCGCGAAACATATCTAAACCTAAGCCCGCTGCTCAGCCCTTGCCTGGAAAGCCTGCGTCTGCCATGAAATCACCGGCACCGCCTCCACCGCCGACGGCAAAGAGCCCCGCCCCACCTCCACCACCTGAGGATCCAGATGCCGAGCTCTACCGAGCTAAATTTGCCTTTCAAGGACAAGAGGGGGAGATGTCGTTGCAAAAGGATGACGTCGTGGAACTTGTAGAGAAGGATAACAATGGTTGGTGGCTGGTCAAGAAAAACGACGAAGAAGGATGGGTTCCGCATAACTATCTCGAACCTGTACCCAAGGCACCGCGAGGGCCGCCGCCGCCGCCACCGCCGCCACCAGCTCGCAGGCCTCCTCCGTCGGCTCCCACCGCGTCTTCCACGCCGCCTGCTCCTAAAGTGGCGATGTCGGTCAAGTCTATAGCGGCCGATGTGTCCGCCAAGCCAGTTGCCGTCTTCCCGGGTATGGTTCCCTCGAATGGCTCTGCGGCCCCTTGGAAGAAGCCGCCGGGTTCAGCGAGCGACTCTACGGAAATTACACCAGCGAATTCCCGACCTTCGAGCTCTGTCGGGGGGAGAGCGCCGCCTCCGATTGCCGCGAAGCCAAAAGCGACACCGCCGCCGGTTGCTGCGAAACCTGGTGCTGCCAAGCCTCCCGGTAAACCCCCGATTCCCACAGCTGCCCGACCTTCTGCTGGGAACACAGCTCCCGGGCCACAGAGGGTGGGCGCCTCCAAACTGGCCCCACCATCCGGGCAGTTGGACTTGGCTGCAGCGGTGAGTCCAGTCTTTTGACCTCGAAAACGTTGCTCATCCATGCGCTCGCAGCTCGCTAAGCGAGCACAACGGATGGCTGAAGAATGATGTAGAATGAGCTGCGGGTTCAGCGTGTTCGTGTGCTACAGGTTCCCAGACACAAGACAGGACATTCTAATTGATTTATGCGGTTAGATAATGCTCGTGATACCTGCATAATGGCCTAGGATATATGAATCACAAAGGGTATACAAATTTAACGTGAATGATCTATCTAGTGAGTGTGTGTTGGTGGTGAAAATTACTATGAAGAATGCGTGATGGTGATCGGAGGCAGAGACGACGATCCTGGAGGATTCGAGGCTGGTTCCTCGTCGCTTTCGGATGTGTTACCACTCCTATCTGGCATGCTGACGAGCGCAGAGGACAAACGACTATGGATTGTTTCGTCGTCTGCATCTTGCGTGTCCGCGTGGCTATTTCTCATGGAAGCGCGTTGCCCAGAACCCCGCCAAGAGCGCAGTTCGTCGGCATTCAGGACCTTTGTGGTTAGACTCGCTCGAAAGTCTTGCGAGCACGTTTCGAGGGCCTTCTTGCCAGACTCGACCAGACCGTCGATCAGACCCCTAACCCTTTGGAACGTTTCATCCTCGTTCTCGGCGTCGCTTTCGTCGTCATTTTCGTCATCGTCGTCATCATCGTCATCGTCATCATCATCATCTCTGTCGTGTCCCTCCGACGACGACGCAGCAGACTTGACAGCCTTGTACGTCCGCGGTGGCAGAATGAGCCTCGATTCTCTCAGCTTCCGACGCAAATCCCGGATCTCCTTGGCCTGCCGATTCTTGGTCGTCTCCAAAGAGGCATTGATCGCTAGGAGAGAGCGATTCGTGATCTCCAGGTCTGCGATCTGTTGGAAAAAAAAAACTCAGTGATCCCGAAGGCAGTGGGAGAGCCTGTCGCAAACGAACCTTGCGGTTGGTCTTTGCCTCAGCCCTGAGCTGTCGCTCGGATCCATCGGATTCCGGATCACTGTCACCTCGGTGAACGAGATCACGGGGACTCCGCTCCTGGGAACGACTGCGGTCGCGTCGCGTATGGGGTATGGTTTCCGCATTAGGCAGAAATGGGTTGGGTTGGCCGGCCCGCTCCATGCTACGGAGATGAGAGAGGAGGTTCAAGACTTGATGGTCAGGCGCTCGATCGCTGTTTAGGGACAGGGACGTTCTCGAAATCGAAGATCTAGAAGAAAGAGAGAGTGCAGATATTGGAGGGGAATGAGGGGGAAGGGGAACTGATGCTGGGTCTACTTTCGGTGCCTGGGGAAATTTCCTTGGGGGATGGGGTTCGCTTGGGAGAGTTGGAGATGAGAAAGGACGCGCAGGCGACGGTGCACGTCGAGGTACATAACGATGGGGATTGGCGGCAGGCGCGGCGGTCGTGATTGGGTAAAATACGGAGGGTGATGGGTCATTCAAAGAAAAGGTAGTCGTTATGGAAGGACTCCTAGCACGGATATGTATAGGACGCGTTGTGGCATAAGGAGGTGATAGTGATCGTAATGTTGGGCCGTCGGCGCTCGTCGGCGCCGGCTTGACGAGACCGGTGACTTTCGACTTGATCTTGACCAGCGCTGGCGGAGTGTTTGTACGTCGGATGTCTACCGCATGAGGTTCGGCGGAAGGCGATGGGTAACGTGGTGTTTGGGAAGAGGATGAATCAAATTCGGGGATAGAGAGTGCATGATGCAATCCAATCACGCTTCCGCTTCGGGGTCTGTCCTCGGGATGGGGAAGCTTGAGTTGGGTAGCCCCGGAGGTGAGAGCACGCTGGCGGGCTTCGAGACTGCTCGGATTAGCCGAAACGGGACCCATTCCAACCCGTGACGTGGGTTTGGCCGTGATGCGAGGTCTGACCGGGCGACTTGATTGTGCACCGTTCGTCATCATCCAGGACGGCTTGAGAGGCGAGGCCGGTCTCGAGAGACTCGGAGTAGCAGCATTGTTGGTGCGCGAAGTGGTGAGAGAACTGGAGCTGGATAATTTTCGAACGGTCGCGGTGGTGTTAACTTTCGCTTTGGGACGCAAGGGAGATGGTGCGAGGGAGGAGGTTGGGGAATGCTTTGTGGGAGAACCCGGCCTTGACCTGGGTTGGGGACGAGCAAAGGCACTTCCTTGCTTGATGTCGAGTCGTGCGGTTACCTGCATCGAGAGGTCGACAGAGGTGAAGTCGGGAAGTGTACTGAACTCACTTTTCTAGGATGAATGTCCATAGAGTAAGTTATTGTTGTGGTACAGTTATACAACACTAAAACGGTAATGCTACACTCTCCACCGCTTTTTCTACCACCTGGCGTATTCCCTCCTCCCCTGCCCCACCCAGCGCAGCAATGACGCTCTTCCTCGCGTACTTGCCAACCATGTCCACCTCGATGTTGACGCGCGCGCCCTCCACCTTCCTTGCAAGCGTTATTTTTTGTTGCGTGTGTTGGATGAGCATGACCCCAAAGGTCCGCTCAGAGTCGTTCACCTCGGTCAAAGTGAGGGAGGCGCCGTCGATCGCGACATATCCTTTCGGGATGAGGTATGGCATCAGCGAAGGGCGATCAGCCGTGGGCTCGGTAAACTGGAACCACAACCGCAAGGAATCGCCATCATGCTCTCTTCGGATGATGGTTGCAGTGGTATCGATATGAGCCTTTTGCGTGTCAGGAAAGAAAACGAAGCGGTGGTCTGCATCGATCGTACCTGCACGAAATGGCCACCGAACCTGGTATGCGCGAGCATGGCCCGCTCGAGGTTCACTTGCTCGCCCTCCTTACGGTCACCCAGATCGGTCCTATCCAACGTTTCGTTTGCCAGCCATACTTTGAAGTAGCCAGTGTCGAACTCGGTGACGGTCAAGCACGCTCCATTGACTGCGATCGAATCACCTATGTGACAGTCGACCAGAATGGGTGCAGAGTCCGATATTGTCAGAGTACACCCCCCTGCGTCTCGCTGCACGGAAGAGATGGTGCCAAGATGCTCGATCTAAGTGACATTGAGCACAGTAGACCATGCAAGAATACAAGGCAGAGCTTGCCAGACCGGTGAACATGGCGTAGTAGACGAATTAATTCCACATTCCCTATCAGGAAAAACACATTTCTTCTCAAACACTCATGTCGGCGCAATCCACCCATAACCGGTCATTATGGGAGTCATACAAAGGCAACGTATAGTGTGTACAACGAGTCGTATCATGCTCATACTCCCGACAGTGCTTCCAGCGAGGACAAGGCTGTATGTTTCCATGGCAGTGTGCACGGTTGGCGCGGCGGGGATATTCGTCTCTGACTACTTGGAGAAGAAGCTTCCTGTCGAATCGGAGGTACCTGTCGGCGGACGATAGGAGGAGTAGACATGAGGTGCTTAAACAAGATACGGGGACTAGGCGGCGGGGGCGTGTTCGTTTCTCCGAGATGGCTGTCGGTGGAGCGAGTTCCAGTCGTGGCAGTCGGTGCTCCAAGGCAGTTCCCGTGCTCGTACAGTATTCAAGGTCGGTTCCTCTCGAAGAGGCTCAGCTCTGCAGGGTGGGTCGGAGGGCAAAGTGGAGAGGGACCTGGTGTCGCAACATTGTTTTTCGCAGTCGGGGATGAATTGCTCGGAGTCGAGGGGATGAGTCGTGCAACAGACGACATCCTTGAGGAATGTCCAGAGACGGTCAAAGAACATGGCGCAGGTGATGGACGTGGCGACAAAAAGAACGGCGATGATGGCGATACCGATGATCTGCCATGTCTTGCTCGAATGATCGATGGCGTTGCTTTCCACGGAGGTAGGTAAGACGGTCGATGCCGAGGCGGGGATGGTCTTGACGGCAGTGGATTCGGGAGAGTCGGTGTGCGACGTGAGTGTAGGTTGTTCGGTCGAGTAGTACCGGGTGGACTGAGTAGCAGACGAACTTGTTGTTGTTGTGGCTGTGTGGGAGTGAACTGGGGTCGACGAGGGGTTGGATATGTCGCTGAAGAGGTCGCCAAGAATGCCAATTTGATGTTCTGTGGTGAGGGCGAGCACGACGGCAGATAAGCCCAACACGCAGGGCAAGACAAGCATATGAACAGAGTCACATAGTGTCACAGTGTCACAAACCTAGGGAGATCCGGGGATTGCCGAGTGATCGTAGGATTCAAGGGACGATAAACCCTGTAGCCTGAACTTGGCGTCATAGCCTGTTCGTCGTCTTCCCCCATCTCCATCTCCATCGCCAATGTCATCCAGACAACAACAACCCCTTTGGTATTGTCACGAAGTATATCTCTTCAACTACCATATTATATCAGACTGACCACATCTATCCTAGTGTCATTCCGAGATGCGACCTCTCATGGTCAGTCAGTCTCATCGTCCCATTCCCGCCCTCGTTTCTACCCCTTTCGTCCAAACAGACGCCAGATCCCACCTGTGCTTCGTGCCGTGGGTCTTTCGTAGAGAAGGTACGCTGGTCCTCTCCCTTCTGTCCGCCCATTATAACTCTCTGCCAGCTCGAGAATCCTGCAGATGATCCTCGCAACTTTCAACAACATGATCCTGCACCCGCCAATTTGGACGCCCCAAATGATGTCCCGGTTACATTACAAAACTTTCTGCGTTCCGGTTCTGGTTCCGTACTCCCTTACCCTCACAGTCTTCAATCTAATCTCGTCTGTTCAGGTCCCTGGGGTGGAAGTGACACTCTCGGTTCCCCTTCATCTCCTCCCCGTCCCAGCTCCCCGCCCACACAGCGCACACGTGATAGTCCCTCGGTAGGTTCCCTTTCTGTTCCCGCTCCTTCTTCTCAATGACCACTATAGGCAAGCTCCGGCTTCCGCTTTGAATTCCACAATAGTCCAGGCGGTGGCAACTCCAGAACATTCATCCTTGGAGGTCCTAATACACTCGGGCGCTCGCCGCCCAACACAGACGATCGTGCACCTACTATCTTCGAGTCCGTTTCTCGTTTCATGTTTTTCCCGTTTCAGGTAACTTGACTTCACCTGAAGGTTTCTACGTGGCGAACAAGACAACCCCGCTAACACACGCCCACCTGGCGACATAACCGGTCCATTAATGGCACAGTATCTCCTCAGTTTGTTCGGTCGTGAGCAACAAGGCCATGGCGATCCATTTGCAGAGATGTTAGGTGTGCCGCCATCAGCCCGATGGGGTGATTATGTGTTCAATCAGGAAGGTCAGTCGCCTCTCACTAAATCTCATTTCTTCTCTGACCATCTCAAAGCGTTGGACCAAATATTAACTCATCTTGCTGAGAATTCCACTACAGGAAGGCCGGTACCCGCACCGGAGGAAATCGTTGACAACTTATCAAGGGAGGTGCTCACAGAAGACTGTCCGCGTTTACATCTCGTCTGCATTTACCTTCTTGCTAACGTATCTCGTAGCTCCGCTGTTGGAGAAAGATTGTGCAGTTTGCAAAGAATCCTTCAAATTGGATGCAGAAGACCCGGATGAGCTAGTCATAGTCACCCTTCCTTGCAAGCACCCGTTCCACGAAACTTGTATCCTTCCCTGGCTTAAATCCAGCGGGACATGTCCAGTGTGCAGGTTCGCCTTGAACCATACCTTGTGAATGGATGGTAATTAATGCTGGCATATAGGTTCGCTCTAATTGCTCAGCCACAACAACAACAACCCCCTGCAGGGCCTCCCGCAGGGAGCTCGGGCTCTAATAACACGAGTTCTTCCGCTGGATCACCCCCGCGGTCACCCGGGACCTCTAGCAGAGGTGGTGGTAATGGTGGTAGTAGCGGCGGTGGCGGCCTCTTTCAGGCAATTTTTGGAGGTGGAGGTTCCAGTAGACGCAACAACTCTTCTTCGGCACGCTCCCGAGGTCGCCGTAATATTCGACCAGAGGCCGTGCCCCAGAGTACACCAGCTTTTCCTGGGCAATGGATTGAGGACGTGGACTGATGAGAATCCGCCCCCTGTTTTGTATCTGGATGTTTCTACATATGCTTGTGCCGACGGCTGGTTTTCCTACATTACCCTGTCACTTTTAACCACTGGCACCGCTGTGTTCATTTAGATCCTTGTATCCAATGTGTATCATCACGCAGGCAGCGCCTATTCTTTGGACATTACTACATGCGCGGGAGGAGGAAGTGGGCTGAAGTGGATGGGCGGGAGCCCGAGTTGCCAGGTATAAATTATGGCGTGAGCTGCGAGGGTGGGAACACCTCGCGGACGCGTGTGTGGCGGGCGGGTGCGCTGAAACAAGCTCGGACGAGCGATGTGGTGCCAGAGGCAAGAGGTGGCTCCGCTCGTGCCTCGCTACACCACAGTGCGACCCGCTTTTCGTGCCATTTTTTTGGCACTTGGAGATCCATATACTAGTAAACAAGGTTTCTTCTGCCGACGCAGTGCGCCGCTCTCCAAGTTTTCTGAGGTAACGGTGATCTTCAGGAGTTCACTTCCATACGGAATACACAATTCAAATGCCTTGGCAAACCACTCTATATTCTTTTGGATAAAACTTTACGCGACCGAAAACCCAAAGATATTCTACAAGCGTGGAAATCGACGTTGTTCAGCATGTAAATCATTCAAAAGCTCCACTTAGTTGGTGGTAGCATCCGTGTAGGTGGTCGTCGCGAAACCGACTCGGGAGTTCGTGGTGTCGAAGACACTGTAGAAGCGTTCGAGGAAGCTTTGACCGTTGATGAAGTCAAGACCCTCGCCAGATGGCGAACCGAGGTCGCCGACGATACCGTAGATCGAGCCGGAGGTACCGCCGATGTAGGTGTTGAGCGTGCGTGGCCAGATCTGACCGTTGGGAGTCAACGCGTAGGCGACCTTGCGATAAAAAATGATACGGTAAGCAAACAGTCTTTAACGTCAGGGATATATATACTCACGGAGCCAATGTTGAAGTCGAGGTTCTGGAGGGCGCTGTATTGGGCGGCGGTGAACTTGAGCAAGCCGGTGGTGGCGTCGAGCTTGGCACCAGTGGCAGAGGTGTAGGCCGAGTAGGCGTCTGTTGCAAACAAAGTGTCAGTGATGTGTGGAAGCGAGTCAAGCGTGGTCTCTCTCACTGGAAGCAAGGAGGATCAAAGTGGTGCCGGTGTCGACGATACCAGCAGTCTCAGCCAAGATTGTCTTGCTGCCGTACGTGATGCTCTCGTTGATACCCCAGTAGTACGAGGCAGGCTCGGTTGTGGTCAGGGGACTAGTGAAACAACCCGATTAGATGTGATTCGATGACCCAAGCTAAAAGAGACTGACGTGTAGGTGAGGGTGCCAGTGTACTTGGTGGTGTCAACGCCACCGAAAGTGAGTTCACCGTTGGTGTCATCGTCGGAGGTGGTGGGTGCAAAGGAGACGCCGACGACCTCTTCGGAGATGACACCCTGGGTGTAAAGGTTCTGAGTGACGGTGGGGATCTCCGTGCTGGTCTCCTTGGTCAGAGTACCCTCGGTGAGGATTTCAGGGCCGATACTAGAAGGTGATGAGTGGTTTTACTAGACACGACAATCTTTCTCTTACCCGACGATGCCATCGACGCCCGTGAACCCGGTCGAAGTGCTTGCGACACCGATAGATTGTTTGGTGATAGTAAGGCCAGATCCGAGTGTGACGGTGTCCGTCCATTCCTCTCCTACGAAATACAATCAGCTCCCAGTTGTAGCCGGAAAAGAAGGTTAGAAGACTGACCAGAGAACGAGCCGGAGCCGTACGAGACTTCCTAGGGTGAAATGTGAACGCTCTGCGAATCGAAAGTTCGGCCAAACTTACAACGGGCTCGCCGGTGTTCGTGCTCGTGCTCGTTGCCGTGTAGGGCGTGCTGGCGCCAACCCAGGTGTTGGAAGAACCAGTGTCGACGATCAAGTAATCTGCACGTGTGAAAATAAATATCGTGAAAATCGATGCACAAAATGTTACACACAGGTGGTGGCGGGGCTGCCGACTCCGACCTCAGCAATGTATGAGACAGCCTCGTTGGTGACAGCAATGCTACCTGCGCGACGGTCGAGATGGCCGTTCTGGATAGCAGTACCGCGGTCTTTGATTGCAGCAGCACGAGCCTGGTCATTTTCGACGAGCTTGATAGCGCCGCCGCTGGTGTTGACGCGCTTGGCGAATGGGAGAGTGACGCGGGGGCTGCGGACCTCCACAGGACTCGCCGCTATCGAGAGGGCAAGCAACAAAGTAGTGAGCAAAGAAGCAGTAGGGAACATGATTGTCGATGGATGAGGACTTGAGACTGGAGAATGATGCACACTCACCTGAGCCTTTTATGCTTCACCAGAGAGTACAGACATGCTCTCCGAGCCACATGGAGGCTTCCGCAGGCGCGGAGCAACCTCGACGATCTTGGGAGGTCGTGTATTTTCGGTAGCAAGCTTACCCATGAAAAGGGCCGAATCGTCGAGTAACTTTGTGTCGGGTGGCTTGACCCAGACTCCTTCCCAAGCTCTAAAAAGAGCAAATCACTCTCAGGAACTGGGCTAGAGATAACAGGTCTAGCGAGCTGTGTGCTGGATCATTGAACTTCGAATGTGAAGCATGACCGTAACGTTTAAGCGTGATAGTTCCCAACACGTAAAAAACCACATTGACGGACATTTGCTATGGGTGTAACTTGAGTCAAAAAAAGGGTCAGCGTGGAGATAACAAAAATACATGCCTGAGATGAATATATGTACACTTCTGCCAAGATAAGACAAACGTAGGTTGGTCGTGGTACTTGTCGCCGTCGTGAGGAACACACGAAGAAGTCCATACGAACGGCACAAGGTGCACAAACTCGGTGAGAACTTGGGTCTGATGGAGGATTACGAAAGCAGGGTCTGTTGTTAGTGGGAATTCTTGTCAAATCCTTGTAATGAGAAGTAAACGGTGGTCAGACCATTCAATGATTGCATTCGGCCCACCATAGTATCTTGGCCGCGTATGGTGTCAAATCACTGCTACTACTCTGAAGTGACCATGGAGTCATCGATCAACGACAATATGGTGGGACCTGTGGGTAATCCATTCAGGCCCTCAGCAAGCCAACATGATGACCCACCTTGAGAACGAGCGAACCCGGAAGGCACTAGTGCTAGTACCACATGCTAGTGCAGCAGATAGCCCTCGCGGCGAACCGCTGATCTGAAAGTACAACCGAAATAAAACGTGGTAGTACAGTCACGGTAAGTACTAGCATATGGTCGATACTTAGACAGTCCACCGTCAGGCCAGGCGTAAGGCTTCCCCAACGGTCCTGTCGTTCCCTCCGACGGTTTTAGGCGCGCGAACTGTCTAATCAGCGGATTTCCATTGTATGGTCTGGCGTGTGTGAAGTGCTCTGGCGGTGTATGTGGACGACATGTACTCGAATCGCGGGTGAGATCTGTCCTGCATTCGAGGAACCGGGGAAGCGGCGGGGTACAAGGCCCCTCTATACCTAGTCCAGATCGTCCTAAGAGTACTAGTGATGTACCCCACATAGGACGGAAATGGAATTAAAAAAAGGCTCGACGGTGCGAATCGTCCTCGGAGTTCCAAGGTAGAAAGCACAGCCACTTCCTAGAGTTAGTTGTTACATAGATCCCACGTCCACATGCAACTATGTAATACCGTCTTTTTCTCGGACTGACCCGATGATCTCCATTTGCTGCTGATATTTTCATAGGCCAGCAATGATGAAAATAACTTTTGAAGATGGTACTATTCATGATGTTCCACTCCAAAATCATATGCGTGGCCTGTGCCTTCAGGCAAAACCAAGGAAAGTCATACGAAACATGAGTTTTGGTTTCTACCGCCTCTTCATGTAATTTTCTAGTGATGACAAACACGGTGCTTGGAACACTGGGGGAAATTGAATCATCATGCATCATCATGCAAGTCACATCGATCGACGTTCTATCAATACTATACAACGAAGGCGTACATGGTTAAACATAAGTAGAGAAGAAACAGGAAAGTAAAGTCCGTGGTCATGATGTACATCCCGAGAGAGAGCCCACGCGACTTACTGACGAGCACGATAGAGTCCTCGCACACGAGATTCCGACAGTGGTGACAACGCTCACGCAAAACGGACCTTTTCCCCTGGACGTCCATCGGATAGCAGAACAACAGCCTGCCAGGGTGTCTATTAGAATGTGATCAAACGAATAACAAGGGAATGTCTCTCACATATTTTCCACTGATCTTCCACCCCGGCTCCTCGTTGTCTAGTTTCTCCGCAATTTTATCCCCGTTTTCTCCAAGTCCGACAACAACATCACTCTTGATGGTTCGCAAACTGCAAACCTTTGGAGCGCCCGCGGCACTGGCCATGGGCCCGATTGCAATATCAAATGGGGTGCTCGCCGGCGCGGCACAATCATACGTCAACTTGCGGTGGTTTAGATCACCCTTGAAAAAGACAAGATCTGACCGGGAGAGATGGAGAAATAGATCTGGTGCTTCGCTATGTAGGTCCCAGAAAGTATATCCAGTGCACCAGAAGGGGTGTTGCTCGTATACCCATTTTCCATCCTTTTCGTATTGCTAAAGGAGTGTGTTCAACATCTTAGATCTCTTCAAAAACGGCGCGACGCCTAACCTTCCAACGCGCCCCGAGGCGCCTGAGCGACTCCCTTTCAGGCTCTGTTGCTTTAGGGAAGAGGTGACCATAGACCATGGTGTTTAAAAGCCACTCCCAATCCTTTCGGGTGACATCCGAGACAAACCAAGAGTATCGTTTGCCATGGAACCTGACTTGCTTTGCTAAACCGCTCTGGATAAGGAAGTCGGCTGCGACACGCTAAATTATCGACAGTCATTGTGCAGTGTGGTGTGTACACGCACCATAAACGCAATCGCAGTATAATTCGAAACCAGCATTGTCCAGGACAAAATCGATGCGCCCACCGGTCTTGCCGCGAAGTTCCTTGATGGTATCCCATAACTTGTTCATGTGGTTTCCCAGAATATTCTTTTCCGTTGCAGCAAGATGATCGCCACCAGTGGACTGGAGGGACTTTATTTGCTCTTCCGTCATGTTAATGAGCAATGACAAGTCAGTGGAGTTGCCCCACAGACAAACTGCCGAGAGATAAGAAAAGGTACGTAGAAATGAAATGTCAGATACAACTAACCTTGAGTTAATTCAAGGAACATGAGACGTTCAGCATCGGCCTTTTCCTGATCGCAGATGTCTTGTGGTTGCTTGAACGGATCGGCGAAACGCATCGAGAGCTCGAAAACAGCCTCGGCCGACCTGGAAAACGTGTCGCACTGCGAATGACTGTGAGTGTCCATCGTTGAATGTACTGGTCTGACATACTTTTTGGCGATAAAATACGTCGTAGTCTTTCCAGTACTTGCTTACGCTAAAGCATTCGTGCAAGCGGCGATACTTGTAAGCTTCGGCGAACAGCCAAGGAGCATTCATAAAGTCTTTACCTGGAGAATGGATTGATATCAGGTCGTCAGATTGGCGTCGTCACTTACCCTGGAAGTACTTGGCGATTTCCTTGTTCCAGAGGGCAACGTCGGCTTCGTCGTCGTCGATAATTGGTCTAAGCTTGGCATTCCCGCTGAGGTCAGCCATAAGGGTGTCCATTCTTTCAAGAGAGTGAACGAGGTCGGTGATGCGGTCCTCGGAAGATTGCTCGTTGAGGGTGCGCGAGGTATCGTCGATTGCCTTTCCCAATATGGTGGGAAGGCGGACACCCATCGTTGCGTGGGCAAAGGAATATTCGTGATAGCCACGGAACGCGGGCCACGGGGGGTTGTTCGGGTCGACCTGGAACGGGGGGATTAATCTCTAGGTAAGTGATACGAGCGGAGACCAGCACCCTCGAGGGAGTTCTCGGCCATGGGGCCTTGATGTCCTTCTTGTCCGGCAAATGCCCGAGATGAAGGGTGACGCGCGACGGCTGGGCGGACGAAGAGGGTACGCCAGTGGAGATAGCATCGGCGTGAGATGGATCGGGTTTCATGGATGGCTTGGCGGGGTGTGCGTGTTCAGAACTTGAAAGAGGTGGAGTGAGAGGGAAATAATCGGAATACATGCAGTAGATGGAATGGGAGGAAGAGGGAGAGAGGGCGGGCGGGCTTTTATCGGATACGCTGGCGCAACTGGATGGTTATGATGGGGTATCTGTGCTATATATATTGGTTGGAGTAGGCCATATAACGAGACCAGCCTGCTAGAAAAGGCAATAACATTGTATGACGTCATTGAGCGAAAGAGAATTGCATGCCAGCTCATAGGACAATCTTCAATTGGGTTACGTAACCTTATCTGCAATTCACTATGATCATGCAACGCGGCAGACGCACCTTCGTCTATATACACCGTTTTCTGTCCGCACACCGTCCCAGGCACAGATGGTCCGCGAGGTCAAGTTCACCTCCTTCGGTGTCCCCTATCTTCACGAGTTTGAAAACGTCTCCTTCATTCCTCAACGTCCTCGCCATCGCGACCCGCATTCACAACCTCTCTCGCAGCCCTCTGCACCTCAACACACCTCTCCTTCCCCTGCGTCTTCTACTTCGTCCTTTTGCTACATTGAGAGCCCTCCAATCCCACCACGTAGTGTTCCTCCTGCCTTCTCTTTCCCATCGTTTTTCAAGCGAAAATCTACTCAGCATATCTCGCTTGATCCTTCGCCTTCTTCTCATCACCAGGTACCCTCGAAAAACTCTGCTAGTGCCAGCTCAAATGTCGCCAAACCGCTTCCAATTACAATTCCTCACTCCGAGGTTTCCGAAGCTCACGGAATTTATATCCGACTCCCCCTAGAGTACAGTCATACACGGATGAGTCGCAAAGAAAGACTAGTCCGCTTGCAGCAAGCCATAAGCGTTGCAGTGCTCGATGCTGGCATGAGCAGCTCTCCCGGCAATAACGCTCATCCCGAGAAGCATTCGGGTGACAAGGCAGTGCATTCCAGTGGCAGCCGAGGATATAGAACTACGGATGCTTTGTTTTGCGGAACATTTGGCCAGCTGATGTCTGCATTGGAAGGCGCCGGCTTATCTGCAACACCATGCTCGCAGGAGTCGGGCTTGTCCGGATCATGTAGGTACTCTTTTGCTTCAACGGTAATCGTCTGCTCAAACCTCAAATTTCAAACCTGTCGTAGATACACGTTTAGGTGCTTTGTTTGTAGCACGCGGCGACGGTGCCAGCGGTGTACAATTACGAAAGATCGCGTTGTGGGGCTGATCTTACCTAGTCGATCATACGCTATCACCGATGGCTTGGATACCCTTACGGCGCCGGCCTGGCCCCTTTTATTATACATCGTTGGAAGATTAGAAGACATGGATTCGCTTTTGCTATCTAGTATTGTAACCGATCATCGAATGGTTCCTGTGCAACACTAGTACTCTTATCAAATCTAAATCCAATCGATCCGATCCGATCCGTGACTTTCACGTTCATCACCGAACATTGCTGATAATCGTCGACCTCTAGAATGGCTGTCTCCCAAGATTCGCAGAAACACTTGGTCGTACTTGGTGCCGGTGTCATTGGATTAACTGTAGCGTACTTGGCCGCAACAGATCCGGATGTCACTTTCAAACTCACTGTCATTGCACGAGACATGCCTCAGGATAGTATGGACTCCCAGGCATGGGCTAGTCCTTTCGCTGTAAGTCGCTCACCCAAAGCGATCGCCGCGACGCTTACCAACGTGTCCGGACACAGGGGGCAAATTGGTCACCTATGGCTGCAGTATCCGATCAGAGAGGGCATAATTGGGAATTGGCATCCTTGTGAGGTCCCTGCACCTGGTCATTTTTTCCGCAACTCATCCACTAATTCGTGCGAGAAAGCAACAAATTTTGGGATATGATTCCAACTGGATTAGTGAGGGTTGGTATGTTTCACTTGGTATCCTCAATCAAAGCTCAATGACCCATCTAGAAACTACCATCGAAGATTTATTCGAAGCAGGCTACGGATCCTTCGGAACTGTGGTGGCGTGAACTAGTTCGTGAGGTGAGTCGCTGATAAACCTGACCTTTCGGGAGACAGCCGAAACATATTTCCTCAGTTTCGCGAGCTCCATCCATCTGAGATCCCCGAGCCCTACAAATTTGGAATTGGTTTCGACACAATATCAGTGAACCCTCAAGAATACTTACCCTGGCTAAAGTCTGAGCTGTTATCTCGCGGTGTTTCCTTTGAGAAACGGCAAGTGGAAAGCTTGGAAGAGCTGCGGCCACTAGTGGGCCTAACGGGCATTTTAGTGAATGCCACTTCTCTGGGTGCGTATTACAAACGCAAGAAAATTTCGTAAGATCATATCTAGTATGACATCCTAGGTTCAAGGTCTATTATTGGTGTGGAAGATACCAAGCTGTACCCAATACGTGGCCAGGCAATCTTGGTACAATCCCCCGAGATTAGTGAATTTCTAGCTGTAGAGGATGGTGCGCACATTCACGAGCTGGGTGACCTGCCGGTTTACTCAACGGATCACCAGACAATCACTCAACACTAGAAGGAGAAACAACGTACATTATTCCGCGTTCTGGGGTCAAGCACACAAACACCGTGCTTCTTGGAGGGACATTTCAGTCTGGAAATTGGGATACCTCTCTTGATATGGACCTGGCTCGGCGTATCTTTGACCGCTGTGCTGAGCTTGCACCTTCACTCAAGGATACCCAGGTGACGAAGATTTTGAAACATCGAGTAGGACTGAGGCCGGGGAGGGAGGGAGGAGCAAGGGTTGAAGTGGAGACCGTCAAGTTCCCTCTCCATAGCACGCACGACCTTGTCCCTTGGGACCCGGCAGGTCCACAGGGTGGAAGCATGCAGGTGGTGCATGCCTATGGATTTGGGTAGGTAACCCGATTGCACACGAAAGAGATCAGTGATCAATATTTTCTTTGCCAGCTCGGGAGGTTATCAGACGTCCTGGGGAGCTGCGGCGGAGGTGATGAGCTTGGTCAAAGGTTGTTATTAGTAGACAGAACACGATCACGTGATCCAAACTTGTTTGTTGTCCACACCGAGTGATCACAAGTACAACAACATCCATCCCTGCCACGAGCGTGGTCAACGCTCAGTCATGTCCCTCATGGAAATCGGGAAGAATGATATTTCTGAAGAAACCCAGGCCTTCAAGGACAGACTTGCAAGTCAAGGTTGGCTAACTCATCGGATTGCGGCCCACTAAGCTTACCCGCACTTGACTTAGACTCGCAAAACGCGGGACTACGGACACAACTCATGAGACGCGAAGCGGAACTTGAAGAGCTGCAGGTAACGCTAAATGAAACCGTCTACAAGGTAGAACGTCTTTCGGTTGGTCGTGCGATGCCCCCAGCTGACACCTTCACAGTTAAGTAAGGAGGCTGAGCGAGCCCTTCAATTGGAGGGCGAGGTTTTCGCCCGATCCTCAGAGCTCAAAACGGAACGGATTTCGTCCCGAAACGTCGAGCTGGCCCTGCAGTCTGCTCAAGAGAAGCTCAAAGCCGAGGAACGGGAGAAAAGGGAACTCGAATCGATTCTTGACACGGTTTCATCACGCTCTCAAGCCACCAGCACCGAATATCAGTCAGTCCAACGCGAGAAGCGCGCCCTCGAATCTCGTGTGCGCGAGTTGGAACACCTTGTACAGACTCACGACGCGAGGAGCAGTTCGAATGTCCTTCCCAAGAAGGGTAGACCTCGCTCTTCGTCTGTCTCTAGTTTCCGTCTCCCTGGGATAGAACGAGAACTGAACGATGTCAAAGCCCAATTGCTCTCTAAAGACACGAGTCTCCGGGTCCTGGAACAGAAGCTCGCACAAGCCCAAGACGATTTGGTGAAGGCGGAGAACGCACGTATCTCAGTTGACAAAGCCGGTCAGAAACGCATATCGGAACTCCTAGCGATGTTGGAGACGAAAGAAGAGGAGCTTGAATCGTTCAGACCGACAGATGGTGCCGGTGAAAGAGAGGAGGAGCTATTGAAGAGGATCGATGAAGACGCAGCCAAAATCGCGGCCTTGGAGACGTTGGCTGCTGAGGGTCAAGCTGCCCGGACAAGTCAGGCCAAGATTCAACAACTACAGAGACAGCTCAAGGCGGAATGCGAGAAGGTGCATCGCTGTGAAGACCTTCAGAGTCGGTTGCTTCACGAAAAGGAAGATTTAGCCAGAGAGTGCGCAGGCGCTCAGCGGGAAATAGAGGAAGGCCATCAGTTACTCAGGGCCCGTGAATGTCAAATCAAAGAGCTGGAAGCTAAGGATGCGTAAGTACTAGTTTCCTTCCGTACCTGGATTTCCTAAATGAGACCGACGAAAACAGTCACCTCCGGGCCGAACTCGATGCTTATAGCCACCTCAACGCACCACCATCGTACGATGCGGGGCATCCCTTGTCTCAATTCCAAAGCTCAGGTCGCCTCCCAGGGTTTTCAGACGAATCTGCCCTAGCAGATCACATCCAAACTTTATTGCAAGCGGTTGATCGGTTGCGTGGCGAACGAGATGAACTCAAGCGTGCGCTTGAATTCTCAGAGGTCGAATATCGCATTACTGCAGATGGTTTTCAATCTCGCATTGCGTCCTTGACGAGACAACTGGCGGAGAGTGCGGAAGGCGTCACGACGGATAAACCCCTGACCAACACTTTCGCGGAGCAGAAACTGAAGCAATTGACTTCATGCGCAGCCGCTTTCGCGGTGGTGATATCCAACGTACAGACCAGCCTAGATCTCTCTGACGATCGCCTGTCTTCCACCTCTGCCGATCTCGCTTCTTCCAATTCTCAGTTACACGACGCACTCGCCGTTATCGATGACCAGAAACGGTTATTGGATACAGACATGCAAGAGCACAGCGTCCTCCTACACAAACTTGACGCAGTGGCTAAAGAGTTGTCGGATTCAGAGGAGGAACGCGATCGATTACGAAGACAGTTGGCCGATATCGAAGGGCGGGTTGCTTCCGCGACGGAGAATGCTAAAACCTCTGAGACCGCTAGAGAAGAAGTACAGCAGAGCCTTCTTTCAACCGAGCTGCGCCTCGCTACCCTTGACAAGGACTATCAGGACGTTGAGTCCGAACGCAACTCCCTTGCCCTTCAGATCACGAATATACAGGCTGATCTCGCACGTGTACAAAACGAATTGGTTGACACTCAAGATCGCTACAACACTCTCCATGCTCAGCAACTCTCAGCAATGTCTACATCCGAGGTTGTGCAGACACTCAAGGATCGCATACAGGAACTGGAGGGATGCCTTGCGCGCCGCTCTGACCAGATAAGCGATTATCAGCACGATATTCGTCGATTGGAGACGAACCTCAAACTCCACGAAGAGCGCCTTGCAGAACTGATGTCGGAGCTCGAGCTTCTTGCTTCCCAAAAGGAGGCCATGGTTGAAGATTGTGCCGAGGCGAGACAGGCTAGAGATGATGCTATTGGAAGATCGGAGGCGGTTGAAGAGGAGGCGGAAAGACTTCAGCTGCAGCTACAGCTGGCGAAGCAAGCACACGAGGTGGAGCTGTCGGCAACGTCCTCAACGATAGCGAACCTAGAGTCTGAGAACCAACAGTCGACTGCGCGTCTAGCAGACTTACAGGCCGAAAATGCGGGGATCGCCCTCAAGCTTGACTGTCTCGATGGTGATCGTCAGCATCTCACGGAACAGCTGAGCGCCGCCGTTTGTCGGTCACGCTCACTTGAACTACAGGAGTCAGAGGGGAACGCGGAAATGCGACAAGCCATCATTTCTCTCGCTATCGTTCATCGTGAATACAAGGACTCTAGTCGACTACTCCAGAGAACCCACAGACGCGTTACAGTCTTGGAGTCGCAACTAGCTATCCTTGACCAAGAGCTCGAGCAAAAGACCATGCTCGTCGACGCCGCGGAGAAGGAAAGACAATATCTACTTCAGCAAATATCGGACACTTCTCCGGCCACAGAGACATTCCAAGACGATACGACAACATCATTTTCTCGTGTGCAGACCGAAGAGCTTTCAAGCACTGGCGCAAACTCACTGCATGAGACGGAACAAGAGCTGGCGGCCGCAAGACAACTACTCGAAGAAACCAAATCCTACTATGCTGAAGTCGAAGCGGAGCTCCGTCAGCGTATCACTACAATGACTACGATGGAAACAAGACATACTCGAGATATTGCTGGTCTACAGGATGAGCTGGAACACGTCAGGATCCAACTGAAAAACTCACTGGAAAACTTCACCGAGCTGGAGAAACTCCACGATGACGTTATTCAAGAGTTGACTACCGCCAAACAAGTCTTCGAACTTCGGCTTACTGAGACTGACACACAACTACGCTCTTTCGACGTAGAACATCAACGCAGTCTGGCAACTATGGAATCAAGGTACAGGCACGAGATGGATGTCCTCGCTGGTAGTCTCGAAGATCGCGAACATGAAGTGGAAGAGCTACGCCAGGAACTTGAGGACATGATGGAGGCGCATACTCGTACGGAAGGGAAACTTCAGGAGGAGTTGAAATCCTACGAAGCCCGTCATACTCACATGGACGACCTGGAGGAGGACCTTCGCCAATCCGTTGCCGATATGCGTCAGCGATTGGCACAAGCAGAGGCTGAGACCCTCTCATTACAGGAAGAACGGCAGTTACTACAAGCGCAGATTACAGGTCTCCAGGCTGAGATGCAACGCTCAACATCCTTAACCCGGTACCTGGAAAACCAAGTCAGGGAAAGGTAATTGAAATGTACCACCTCCTTGACGTTCACTCAGTGCATTTACAGTGAAGATGCCTGTATGCTACTGAAGGAAAACCTACGGCAGACAGAGCTGACCCTCGCTGAATCGGAGAAGTCTGGCAAAGCTGCTGAGTTCAACCTTGGTCTGCAAACGACTCAGTATGACAAGGTCGTCGCAGCGCTCCGTCGCGAGATTACATCCCTCCAATCCGGACCCGAATTGCGTTCCGCTCTTGCTGACCTCCAAGAGAAGAACCGGGAGATGGATGACCTGCTTAGGGCAAAATGCCAGGAGATTGAAGAGTACGATGATCGGATCCTCGAGTGAGTCGTCGAATGCTCTGTCATCAAATCTATGTGGTAGAGCAAGGTTACCCGCAGGACGCTGAAAGCAAACAAGAAATTGACCAGCAAAGTAGAGTCTTTAACGCGCAAAATACAGGCTTTGCAGGCAAAGCTTTCCTTGATGAAAACCGAACCTCAAGAACCTCCGGCAGAAGCCACACCTCCGAAAGCGTCCTCCTCCCTTACTCCACCTGTTCCCGCTCTCGCAGCGATACCTGCAGGAAATTACCCCGGTTCTTCCCATACTCGAGAGAACTCTGGCCCCTCGCTGACTTCGAGGTCCAAGACTCCGGAACCGCGGTTAGTTGCTCTCCCTTCGTCCCACACTCCATGTAGGACAAGTGATCCTCCTGAGTGTGAGGTTTCAGCTGGGAAGAAGCGCCCTGCGCCAGACGACGACGAAAGGGACAGCGTCCCTGCCGAGGGTTATTACCCTACGGATGCAAACCTCCGGAATGGACCCACGCCCCGTTTGCGGCGAGCCCATGGGCATCCAGGTGGCTTCACACCGGTGCGCGGAACTGTTGCACGAAAACCCAGTGGACTAGGGTCACCTGGGCGTCGAGTGAACGTAACGCCATCTGAAATTATCACGGATGTCACCAACAGTCCGCGGGGTCCACCGGGACAACGCGATAAGAAAAGAAGCTGGCTCGGCAAGGTGAAAAGTGGGGCTGGTGCGCAACCTTCGAGTTCTCGGTTAGGTGCTTTTAGAGGACAATAACAGGTCTTGTAACTACACTGGACATTAGGTCCACATGATTTTCTGTATTTTATCTATGTATTGGCACGCGACGCTGTAAATGCGCAGTGACTTCGGCATTCACCGATGTTAGTACTGGACCGTAACCTCAATGGCAACGTATGATTCTTTGCACCGCCAGTGCAGAACGCTCGAGTCCCTCTTTGACTCCAAGCTCACTTCCTATGCTCGGCTTGCGTCTGCTATAGCCAGGAATCAAGACGACGTAGAGTCTGAAGGCTCGAACGAACGATGGCGAGATGTACAAGGCGAGGTGGAAGACCTGCTCGAGAAGGTACACAGTGACCACTCTGAATACACCCAGTTGCTTACTGAGTTCCAAGCTGGGGGAAACCAACGATTCCCTCCTTGCACTCTCGGCGAACCCAGATTCTGTACCGTCCCAATCCGTGGCCAGGGCAATCCAGAGGCACCGCGAAGTATACCAGGACTACGCACGAGAATTTCAGCGTACAAAGGTCTCCACAAATGCATCTTTTGTCCTTCTCACTTTGATCTAAACCACGGCATCGCAGGCGAACACGCAGCATGCTCTCGAACAAGCGAACTTGTTGACTGGAGTGCGAAACGATATAGAGTGCGTAGTTCGCTTCGTCGACCTCATCATCCCCATGTTTCAACGGTCTGCAGCGCATACAAATCCTCGGCCGCCGACTCCTTGCTGGCTGAACGCAGTCGAATCGACAATTCGCATCAAATGACAGACGAAGTTCTAGAGTACGCCGCAGCGACTTCATCATCGCGTCATTGTCATATTCATCCTTTCCACAGACAAGCATACGAAACGAGGGCTGAATTCTCTCATCAAAGCAGCTCATTGGCGGGCATCAACACACGGATAGCAGGCGTCATCAGTGAGGCTCACCCCCTTGAATCCGATCCGGCGTCTCACTTTATCCCCGATCCTCCTGCTGACTGGTTATTTTCTTTGTAGACACGATGCCTGGGGTCAATAACGTGCTGGCCATGATCAAGACTCGAAGAAGACGGGACGCTATTGTTATTGGCGTTATAATCGCCGTATGCATGATATCACTCCTAAGCTACATGTCCCGCTAGTGAGATGGTTATGCAGTAATTTATGTAAATTCTCTTTTGTTGTGGTGATCAATCGTATGGGCTATCGGTCGTTGGAGAATAACGTGGTCTCCCTTCTGGAATCTCTGCCAGTTGCGTTCCAATCGCCTCACAACACCCCAGTCGTCCTCTCCTAGGTTTTCTATCCATGTCGTCTCAATAGCCCATCCCTTTATATCAGCAACCGTCTGCACCATTTCCCATGTACGTTCAGCGCACTGCTCAACCGGGTGATAATCGGACTCCACCAAGATCCGAGAGGGAGAGCATGCTTCGATGAGTGCTCGGTAATTCGGAGAACGCCCATTGATCACCGTGGACAGAGACATGTATACATTCGAATGGCGCCTCTGGATACAGTAAGAGGCTATACTATCATGTAAAATCGGGTGGAGAGCGAGTACCTCTATCGCTTTCCAAGTCTCTACGCTGAGCCCACAGCTGTGGAGATCGATGTTGATGCGTTCCCAGTCTGAACCATGTTTCTGATGCATTCGGTCCAGGAGATCCAGAGTAGCCTGATGGGACTTGACGCTATGGATGCTGACGTTTCTACGAAGCTCGACTGCGAGATCAATCTGGGGCTCGAGGATGGCCAGTTGGTGCTCCAGAGGAACGACAAAGTGAGTTAATTCTCGCGGCGTGGCGGCATATTCGATAGGGATTCGAGCGGCACGGTCAAGCCCGACCTCCCCTAGCATAGCTTGCGGAAAGGAGGAAAGATTTCGACGCAATTCTGCGAGGACGTCCGAGAGTGGAATGGGATCTGGAAGGCGATGAAGCAATCTCTCGAACATTTCCTGATGCTTGCCAAAGGGCGAAAAGAGTCGTCGATAGTGTTCCTCTTTCGTGACACCGGGTGTGACCGATATCCAGTGGGAGAACCAGGGATGATAGCCTGGTGCCATTCGACCCCCGGTGTCGACATGTAGTCAGAGAAAAGTAAGCAGGAGAGCACGCAGTTGCTGACCAAAACATGGGACTACCTTGTCCGGATATGCGTCGGCCAAATCTCGTACGAGAGACTGGTCAGACGATCGTGAAGACATGGCACATATTGTGATTACGAGGTTGTCCATCGCCTGTGTTGCGATAACCGAGTCTGTGGGATGACAGTGCACGTCGACGACGTGTCGCAAGACATCAAGTGGTGGTAGCGACATGAGACAGGTTACTTACGTGATTGCTCTCATGTTTGGTATTACTCGAACGCTCATCAGAGCACGGCGCAGATTGACCAGCAACTTTTCGACAAACATGTTAGACTTATCTCCACCCATCCATCGGTGGATGAAGGATTCACTCGACCGCGATGCGTTCCGTAAATCGCTCCAGGTGCTCGGCGTGCGGGTGCCAGCTCATAAGACGACGGCGATATTGAAATCCGAGTTCGTGAAGAGGTGTGTCGCTCTCGTGGTCACCCGTGTGTCATCTATGCTACCTCCATTGTCCAGTTACATCATAGATTTTCCAAGGATCAAGAATGTCATTTGGGATTCTTCTGGGGAACAGGGCTACAGAGTAATTTTGCTGAAGGTCGAGGAAGAAGGTGCGAGGGCAAGCCAGCCCACAGACCTCCGCTGATCCATTCCCCTGCAAGTTAGCTGATTTGAGCCCATCCGCACGCTCATTCTTGCAGGAACAATGCGTTGACTTGGTGCAGCACAAGATTGATCTAGATTATACCTACTGGACGGCAGGTATGGACAGATGGCTCATCTCGTATTTCCAACCCACACCCCTTCCGCTCGTAGATGATGTCATAAACTCCATACTCCCCGAGGCGCTCTGCAATGGCTCGCCGTCGGGCTTCTCCGTCACCGGACACGTTGGTGCGCGCGTGTATGCACACACTCTTCATACAAGCCATTAACCAATCGTCACCAGCGCATATGAACCTCAATCAAGAATACTTGCCTTACAAGCACATAATAGGGCAGATTATCTTGGATGCAAGTCACCACGATATAGTCCAATCTCAAACTAATGAAAGGTTCAGAAAAACCCCGCAATAAGGACGGTCGTCAACAAGTTAGACAACATTGACGCCAAATTCCGCTTTTTCAAAATGGAGATACTTGCTGGAGAACCCGATTTCGTTGTTGAACATGTGACTTTCTTCTACTTAGGTCAATCTTTAGATAATTCTGATGGCGTTCTTTTGAACAGCATGAGTCGGACTGTCGGTTTACTTTCGACTTTTCCAAAGTTTACTGGAATTCTCGACTGCACACCGAGCACGATCGTCTGGTACAGCAGTTCAAGCCCGAGGATGTTGTTGCCGACGTGTTCGCTGGCGTCGGCCCTTTTGCCATCCCGGCTGCAAAGAAAGGCTGTGCTGTCCTCGCCAACGACCTGAACCCGGAGAGTGCGCATTGGTTGGCGAAGAACATAACTACCAATCACGTATGTCGCCAACCCATGAGAAACGTCATATATTTACAGCAGCCCAGGTATCCGATCTCGTCCGTTCCAGCTGCGAAGATGGTCGTGACTTTATCCGAAACGCCGTATCTCGAGTTCTCGAGAATCCGTTTCCTGCATACTGTGGTCCGAAGCTAAGCAGGACGCAGGAGAGGCAACAAAAACGTCAGCGAGGGAAGGAATCAAGTGATGCTCAGTCGATCGGGACTGAGGCGTCTGCTGTGCCCTTTTCATCTCCACGGAATAAAATCACACACTTCGTCATGAATTTGCCGGACTCTGCACTGGAATTTCTGGACGCATTCCGAGGTATCTTAACTCCGTGTGAGAGTGAAAGGCTATTCGACGGAGTTTATGCGACCATGCCAATGGTGCATTGCTATTGCTTCACTCGCGAGTTGGACCCAGATTCGGCTGAGGCGGACATCAGGCAGGTAGGTGTGCATGCAGCTGGCTGCGCGCATATGGGGTGACATGGGCTATTTTGCTAGCGGGCCGAAGCCAAGATTGGAAGCAAGTTGGAAAGCGAGGTCACGTTCCACAAGGTGCGATCGGTTGCTCCAAACAAGGACATGTACTGTTTCAGCTTCCGGCTTCCTGTCGAGGTTGCATTGACGCGATGACTGGCCTGTCCAGTTCGCGCACTGTTTTTGCCGATTATTAGAGGGACGGAATAGTAAAATGTGTGACAGCGTTGACTCGGATAAGTTTGATTGCCTGATGCTTAGATAATCGACATTTATGCCCGCACTGGCCGTCGTGCTCAGAGAACAAAACGACTCTGCCTCTGCCAGCAGACCATCCGAGCAGACCTCCCGAGTGGAACTGCACAACTACCCTTAATCCGAACCATATATATACCCTTAGACGCACCCCGGACTAATTTCATAGACTTGCTCCCGTCATGTCACTGTTGTCTTCCATCCACTGCGACGCACAAGAAAAACCTACAACCCTCACTGGGTCTGCCCTCAAGACCGTTCGGAATGCGGTGGCAGTCCCTGAGAACGAGCTCAAGCGTTGGAGGCGTGTCTTTGACTCCAATGCAAAAGTCGTGGTCAACGGTGAAAAGTACGTCATGTAGTCAAGTACCCTTACTAAACGCTCACTGACATGTCGGCGATACCAGGTTCCTCGACACTGAGTGCTTTGTCAATGCCATTGCACCGAGAGGGGACTTGTCAAAAATAGGTCGTGCGCAGTTCGCGATGTTGTTCCGCGTCGCCGACGCCTCGAAACGGGGCCTTATCTCGTGGGAAGACTTCACAGTCTTCGAGACGCTTTTAAAACGTCCCGACGCTGATTATTGGATAGCTTTTCGGTACTTCGACGTGTGAGTCGCAGCGAAATAGCACCGCGTAAATCTAACATCACATTTATTTTTGCTTCACAACAGGGATAATTCTGGGACGATCACCTTTGAAAAGTTCAAAGAAGTGTTCACTGCTAATGTCGCCTCATCTATCCCTTTTGATTTCAACTGGTCAGTCGGCCGCCTTTGCGTGAGAACGCAGGATTAACATTTAACATGCGTGTCGCAGTGATTGGGTCAAGTTATACCTAGGGAAGAAAAATGGAATGCACGTGGTCGGATGTGAGTAGCCATCCCATCCTCGTTTTCTCCCGTTGAATATGACCCTCTACAGATAATGAGTTCACTCAACTTATGAAAGGGCTCCAGGGAGAGCGCCTCCGTCAAGCTTTCAAATTCTTAGACGCAGACCAGGATGGTTTCATTAAGCCAGATCAGTTCAAGCAAATTATTCTCGTACGTGGACCCACAGCATGATGTCACCGATTGCATCTGAAACCCATATTATGATTAGGAACTTATGGGGCATAAGCTATCAGATTCGGTGGTGGAGCGCTTGCCGACGCTATGCACTCTTACTCAAGGGGGACGCATATCATACTCCGAGGTGGTGGCATTCCACAATATCGTCCGAGGTCTGTGTCATCGTCACATTATTGTCGAAAGTACTAATATCGACGAATGCAATCTCAGAAATGGACATGGTCGAACGGTATGTGATCAAATTCGTGTGAAAGAAAGGCAGGTATATATGATGGATTTTTATGGCAGTATCATACGCGAGGCGACTGCGAAGACCAAGGATGGACGAATAGATCAGTCTGACTTCCTCAATCACTCCGCTGCCAGGTCACGCTATTCACTCTTCACACCCATGGAAGCCTCCATTATCTTCCATTTTGCCGGAAGGGGTGACGGCGACAAGAGACTTGCATTGGTTGACTTTGCGCAGTTATTGGATCCTCGCTGGAGGGCACCGCACGAGGAGTCAGAAGCCAAGGCTCCGACTGCTCGGGGTTCTTTCTTGAACGGATTCTTGCAGTCTACATACAATTTCGTTCAAGGAGGTCAGCCTTCCATCGGAGAGCATCTGTGGATGTCGCTAACCAGGCTACAGGATTCGCTGGAGCATTCGGAGCAACTATTGTGTATCCAATTGACATGGGTAAGCCTATCTGGTCAGGCAGGTGCAATTGGATGTGCTAACATGTGCACCGACAGTCAAGGTTGGTTTCGTATCAGTTTTTTGTTACTGTTGATTTGGAGTTGTGTTTGTTAGACTCGGTGAGACTTTTCTGACACTTGTGAACCACTTCTATTGCTAATTTTTGGATCAAGTATGCAGAATCAACGGAGCACAGTCGTCGGTCAAATGCTGTACAAGAATAGTCTGGATTGTGCTCGCAGAATTCTTCGTAATGAAGGATTCCTTGGATTCTATCGTGGCCTTGGCCCTCAGTTGATTGTACGGTTGTCCACAACCGCAATTAAGGATACAACTGACCTGACGATAGGGTGTTGCCCCGGAGAAAGCCATCAAACTGACCGTTAACGACCTCGTACGTAGGCGGGCGATGGACCCTGAAACTGGCCGAATCAAATTAGGGTGGGAGATAATCGCTGGTGGTACCGCAGGTGGTTGCCAAGTTGTATGTACTCAGGTTACTTTCCAAGACTCCTCTGACCCCAGCAGGTCTTCACAAATCCCCTGGAAATTGTGTATGGTTACGCAATCAGTGCTCTTGATGATGCTTAATACATTGTCCAGGAAAATCCGGTTACAGGTCCAAGGTGAAGCTGCCAAATTGGAGGGTGCTGCCCCAAAAGGCGCTGTGCACATCGTTCGGCAATTGGGACTGATGGGCTTATACCGAGGGGCAAGCGCTTGCTTGCTTCGTGATATCCCGTTCTCTGCACTTTACTTCCCTGCCTACTCACATCTCAAGAAAGATGTTTTCCAAGAGGGTTACAACGGAAAACAACTCAATTTCTTTGAGACGCTCAGTGCAGCTGCCATCGCGTGAGTTCTTGTGCGGAATCACATGGTCGTCTCAATCTGAAAGTGTCTTGACAGAGGTATGCCAGCAGCTTACTTGACGACTCCAGCAGGTCAGTTTAATGCACGATCTTTTGAATTCTGCTGACAGACAGGTAGATGTTGTGAAGACTCGTCTTCAGGTTGAGGCTCGTCAAGGCCAATCTCACTACAAGGGTTTAACAGATGCATTCGTGAACATATGTGAGCTCGGTACCCATCCGCTTGAACTGAACGTACCTGACTACTGTTCAGATCGAGAAGAGGGCTTCAGAGCACTATTCAAGGGTGGTCCAGCACGCGTCCTCCGGAGTAGTCCTCAGTTCGGCTTCACACTAGTTGCATACGAGTATTTGCACAAGGTACGTGAATCTTTCACCTCTAGAGACTCGCAGTAATTGAGGAACCTGTTCTTGCAGTTCTTACCAGTACGTATACTATGGAGAGAATATCCTGATGCTGACACTCCTTTGCGCGTGCAGTATCCATGGGAAGACAAACCACCTCAAGTGCAGACCGCACTCACCTCACGGCAAGAAGAAATGTCAAGGATCCGCGCACGGAATGCCTTGAAAATTTTGCTTGATGTTCATGGCGATTTTGGGCGCCGTGCTGCTAACTTCCCTCTCGTTCGCCCTCCGTCATCTAGCTTGGCTTGATCTATAGCAGGTATAATCTTCGTCTCGTTTGTGCAACATGCTACTCTCTTAAGATTATCCGCTATCCTAATGATGTAGCCGTGAAGACAGTGGTCCTTAGATATTGCAGTTGATTTTGCCTGGTATATTTGTAGATGCGTTAGATACTTACTATTTAAGGGATGGACTACATCTTACCGTCGCTCCTTCATCTAAATTTTTGCATTTATCCAACTACATGCCGCTACGTGAAGTCCACGACGCAGCATCCCTCAGCAATGCGACGGAGCGATTCCTCGTTTTCTTCTCTTCCAGACTTCCGGAAAGTAATTTGCTGTGGTGCCCCGTGCGTAAATCGTTGGCATGGTTTGTTCAACTTGGCAGGCTAAGTATCTTTAGGACTGTGTTGCTGTGGAAGATCTGATCAGAAACACATTTGGGTCTGAGAAAGGACCGTCCGCCGTTTTGGTTTATGTTGGGCAGAGATCAGAGTAGGTCTTGGTCTTGGGAAGTCTTTTTATGTTTCAACGGTAAAGACAGATGGAAGACACAGGACAACGTCTTCCGAAATGAACCATGGAAAGTTACGGTTATTCCGACCATTATCAAGCTGAACAAAGTAGGTCTCCCAAATTTGTCCTGTGAGTAGTATTCCGTGGTAACGCCGCTTCAGGCAGGCAAAGAGATCGGACGGCTGGTCGATGGACAGAACTCGATTTCAGAGGAGCTTTCCTCGTTTATTCAGTAGCCGCATCCAGGACTCCATGTTGTCCATTCTATCCTGTGTTCGCTGGATCTGAAGTTTACGCATAAATTTCCTGCCAGGAGCGGTGGCCAAGTTGGCAGGTTAGCTACATAGGTTTCTGAGATCCGAGGGAAGCGGACCAACTTTGTGGCCGCACCCGCCACAGTTGATTACTGGCGCTGCCATAACAGCGGTGGGCCAAACCATCATCAGACCAGGCTCCACAGCTGCCATGCGATCTTTGCGTTTACTGAAAAAAAAAAACTGAAAAAAAAGGAAAAACAGCACAGCCACCCAGGCGTCCTGTATAGTATCTGATAGGTATGGACATCCTTCATTGCTGTAATTTTTTGGAAACTAATAAAATGTAGGTAAAGTGAGATCTGAGCGGCGTTGAGCCGAGTTGCTCTCCGTGCGGTGCGAGACCTCCAAGTCGGTGTTAGGATCCACCCTGTGGTCATCACAATAATCCTGTCAAGATGGCATGGCCTGCTTGTAGCCATCCTCTGCGTCATCCATCTATCGGCTACTATGCCGACTTCCAGAGGAACTGGAAGCAAAGTGCGGCGTTGGACATTCAATATAAAGATCCATGTGAAGATCTAAGTTTGCCCAGTTGTGCTCGTATCCTTCACCCTTGCAAACTTACCTATTCCTCATCATGCCCGTCGCCACACACTGTTCTGTATCCGATGTCCGCGTTTGCGAACACTATTCTGCTCAAGCCTTCCTCTCCGTCGCTTACCCAGCACTTCGCGAAAATGAGCGTTCTTCTAACATCATCCTGGCACATGCGCTCAAGAAGATCACTGTTGAAGAAGCATTGACGGGCTCCCAGTTTGTTACGCAGTCTGAAGTGGTACTCGACGCACCGTCAAGTGACGAAATTGGCGACTCGCTATGGTTGACCGCTTGGTCAACGTCCCCACAGGGCACTCCAGAACTCCAGCTTGTTTTGGCTTGTCATCGTGCAGGTCAACATGAATTGCCTATCTTTCTATGGGCAACGCAGCTCGGGATGGTATCTTCGCATCAATGGTTGATGCCGTGGGTCAAAGCCCTCGCCGATCGCCTGGTGTTATGCGTGCCCCCGACGCGAGTATTCTCCATCTTTGGTACGACTGCCATTGTGAAGACCTTTAGCAAGTACTGGACAGGCCTTACCGGCTTCGAGGTCGAACCCCAACCATTCTACTCCGCATACCTCACTTATTGCACCAAAGAAACAATCACCGACCCAGAGATCATACTACCGTTTGGACATCTCATCCGACGTGGAACGGTGTTCGATATCGAAGATATTGCCAGGCTGTGCAAGTTTTTCGCTGACGATTCGGTATGTGGGGATCGTATGTCTTGCTGTGTGTTGTCGATACTCATGCAATCCTTCTTAGATACATTTCCCACTGACAATCGACCTTGCGCGTGCGGAAGCACATGAGCTCGTATCGAAAGGTCAGATCTGGGTGTACGAAGTATCTGGTGCAATCGCAGCCATCTGCGCCGTCACGCGGTCGTCGATGAAGGTCTCGGCGATAACAAAAGTGTACACTTGCCCACGATGGCGACGTCGAGGTTTTGCTGAGCATTTAGTCCGCTACGTAACAAGCCGGTAAGCGCATCCAGTCATTATTACCGCCCGTCTTGTTCCTAAAGCACTCGAACAGACTTCTAGCCTGCGGAAAAGAAAGCGTTGTCTTGTACGTCGGTCATGACAATAGCGCGCGTCGTGTATATCATCGCGTCGGATTTGTCGGACTTTCTGGAGATGCTGAGGAACGACCCGAGGGCGTGGAGGATGCACTGGAACTCGGATTCGTTGGCACAAAACGTGGACACTGGTGAAACCTGGTGGTTGGTTGGTTCACAGCCGATTCTTTCTTGCATTCTTTTTTTGTTTCTTTTTTTGAGTCAATGTGTGTCCTATCGTGGAGTTTTAAAGACTCTATGGAGGACATTCTACTTATAGGGTCCCTGCCCCTGTGCAACTTCGTTTGCGCGAATGCCCCGATGACCCACTCGGTCCGCCGTTCCGTCGGCCGTTTTAGACCCTGCAAACCTCCGCTTGCAGTACTTGCTCTTTTAATACAAAACGATGCTCTCGTCAATCCGCTCATATATATTGTAGAAAGTCGACAATCCCATAGAACTATACATTTCCTGCAAATTGTAATAGCCCCAAGTGACATTCCTTACAACAGCCTAAGCAGCTTCGACGGCCCCGCGGCGAGCAAAGTCGCCGGACTTTCCGCCACTTTTGTGTGACACAAAGATATCGCCTATCATCATCTCTTTGCCTGCGACAGCCTTCAGCATATCCCAAACTGTGAGTAATCCGACGGATACAGCAGTCAATGCTTCCATTTCAACCCCGGTTTTTCCCTCACATGAAACCGTAGCTGTACATCGGATCCTGTGTGGTAGTGCGTCGGAATGGTGTCCTCCGAGTCGACCCTCCTGGATCATCTCGGGGGTCAGCGTCACTGAGATGTTGGACAGCTGTAAAGGATGGCACAATGGGATCAATTCTGCTGTCCGTTTGCATCCCATTATGGCTGCGAGCTGCGCCACGGTGAGAGTATCACCCTTGCGTGAGGCCTTCGTTCGTAGTTGATCCACTGACTCCGATGGGGTGGTATCTGATGGAGAGGGAGCTCCGGTAACCAGTTCGTAAGCGATTTTGGGGATGTAGATAAAGCCTGTCGCTGTAGCAGTGCGCTTAGTCGAATCTTTATTGCCAACGTCCACCATGGATGGGCGACCGGCGGAATTCAGGTGGGTTAGTCTGGGCGTCGAATGAGCTGACTCGGAACGACTCTGCCAGCGTCTTTCAACTCGAGTTCGGGAGTTAGTCGAAGTGGGGACCAGATTCCCGAATAAAAGGCCCGGAGAGGAATATATCAACGATTGTTGTGGTCCTGCGTAAATACGAGCGTTGATCAGGAAAGATGATGCTAACTATATCCCTACGGATTCTCGGGAGGAAAGTCGCTAACCTCCAATCAGAATCATCGGTCGATTGGTTACAACATCAATATCTTCCATCCCTGCATGTTTCTCTTTCTTCCCAGAAACAGCGGATCCAATGATCTGGAGAAGGTCTTCGTCTGTTGCACCATTTCGAACTGCGTCGCGAAGGGATATCTCCTTGGCATCGAACAAACAAACCTGATGATTACACATTTAACAAGGTACTTTATTATGCGTGGAGAAAGTCTCGCCTTTATTTGACCATCTGCAGTAAGTCGCAGACGATTGCAAGACGAACAAAAGTGGTCAGACATGCTGCTGATAAAACCAACGTTTCCCGTGTATGTCGGTATTTGCCAAGAACGAGCCGTATCATTGAGCTCATCAGGTGCGCGTGCAATTGTAGGATGCCGCTGTTTGATTGTGTCCAGTAACTCTGCGGACGGCACCATTTTAGCTTGATCCCACTTGTTACCTTGCAGATTGAACGTGAGAATCTGATAAGAGAATGGAAAACTACCCGATGTTACCTGTGAAAGGCATAAATTCGATGAAGCGCACAGAGAGCTTTTTATACTTGGTGAGCTCGACAAAGTCTAGGACCTCTGAATCGTTGAGTCCTTTGACGACGACGACGTTTAATTTGACAGATTGCAGGTTAGGCAAGGATAATGCCTCATTCAAAGACTGCAAGACAGCATCGTGGCCAGGTCGGCGTGTCATGATTTCAAACTTGAAGGGGTCTAGCGTATCAAGGCTGGAAGACTTGAGTCTTGTAATTGAATCGAGGAGAGGCTAGGAGGCAGACCTCAGGTTGAGGTGAGTGAGACCCTTGCTCACTAAATCAGACAATCGACGACGCAAAGCGAGCCCGTTACTGGTCATTGCGATCGAGTCGAGACCATACGGGCGCAGATCATTAAGTCGTGCTGAGGTCAAAGTTTCATGGCGGCTGATATCAAACGGGGGAACAAAGTTACCTATGATACTGTCGAGACCCTTTCTGACTGTAGGCTCTCCACCAGTTAAACGGATCTTACGGACCCCGCTTCTAACGAAAAGAGAGGCGAGACGGACGATTTCGTCGTCCGTGAGAATGTGTGCCTTTGGAGACAGCGGGACGCCATCGGTGGGCATGCAGTAGAAGCCTGATACAGAGATGAACTCCGTGCCCGAAGCGACGCAGAAGGGACATACATCTCAAGTTGCATCGTTCAGTCAGCGAGATGCGAAGGTAATCATGTTTGCGATTGAAGGAGTCGACCAGAGCTGGTGAGAGGGGTCTCTGGGTGTCGATGCGGGCAATCCTGTCCTGAAGTGTACGTTGGAAGGTGTGTGTGTAGTAGTAAATGAGCATACCTGTACTCGGCTTCGAATGGTGGAGAGCGAACGCTGCAGGATGCGATTCATGATCAAGTCTCCCACTTACTTCCTACTATGATGTAATCACATAGTATGTGTGACGCACCCGTGACAGATTTCGTGACATATCTCGGACGCGTCACATCTCCTGGATATCACTGACGCGTCTCCGAGTCCCACAAGCAGCGATGGCAAGTACCATCTCCTCCTCGTCAATCTCGTCTCACGTAGACACAGTCCATAATGCAATATAACGGTGGCTCCGCGATAGCCATGGTGGGCAAGGATTGTGTCGCCATCGCATCCGACCTTCGGTTTGGTACCGAGTCGTTGGGCATTTCATCCGACTTCAAGAGGGTAATCGTCCAAGACTTGTCTGTGTTCCCTTCTATTCTCACCATTCTCCAGGTCTTTCCTGTCACAGACAGATTGTATGTCGGTCTCCCCGGGTTGGCCACCGACGTCACCACTCTGTAAGTCGCTCGTCTGACTCATAACGTCTCGATCTTAGCATCCTAGAAACGAGCGCTTCCGTTACCGCGTCAACATGTATACCATCAAAGAAGAACGAGAGATCCAACCAGAGACGTTTACCCACATGGTGTCTTCCACCTTGTATGAGAGTCGATTTGGACCATACTTTATCGAACCCGTCGTCGCCGGCCTTTCAAAGACCCCTTCAGGCGCATACAAGCCATTCATTGCCTCAACCGATCTCATAGGTTGCATAAATCTTGCCAAAGATTTCGTCGTCGCTGGCGTCGCCAGCTCAAAACTATTCGGTGTTGCAGAGGGTCTTTGGGAGCCTGACTTAGAACCCGAGGATCTCTTCGAGACCATCTCGCAAACCTTGTTAAACGCAGTCGATCGAGACGCGTTTTCGGGCTGGGGTGCAGTTGTACATGTCATGTGAGCCATTTGCCACTCCAGATTGTATCTTGCCTAACCCTCCCCTTTCAGTACAAAGGATCGGGTCATAACACGTACCCTCAAGGGAAGAATGGACTGAGCTGTTTTTGTAGTACTTTTGTCGTAAATGGGTGACTGGCCTTGCGTCATTACAAATATCCCCCTTGGGCGATCTATGACCGCGCTCAGTGGGAAACATCTTGATCACCATTCCGATCATTGATTGAGTGCAAGAAGGTAAGAGTTGCGAGTCATCGCAGATTGAACTTGTCTGGTTACCAGGCGTATGCGTAATAGATCTAGAGCATGTGCACCAGCGCCGACCAGATGGCCTCGAGGACGATAGATGCGATTCTGACGGACTTGCACCTCCGAGCGCCCGCTTTCCCCCTCAGTTTTACAGAGGTTCTTGGTACTAGCGATGCTCTGGGGGTTCGCGTAGGCCTTCCCGCGTCGAATGCTCGGACCCGTCCTGATGTCACCGCCGTCATCCTCAACTGGTCTCGGTTGGATAACGTGATCCGCATTGCATCCCTCCTTTGCGGCCCGTGGTTAGATGACACCATCGCGGAAGTGTATGTTTGGAACAACAGCCCCCTGAAGCTTTCGAAAGAGGTGGATCCATCTATCTCTACCTGACAAGTTGTGGCTGACACCACGCTCAGATCTTCTCCAGCGCTGGCTGTGACACACGGAAGCTCAGGATAGAAAACTCTCCGGAAAATCTGTATTTTTTTGCTCGATTCCTTGCGTGTACAAAGGCATCGACACCATACTGTTTTGTCCAGGTACGAAGTTTATGATCCAGGCTTACACGCTCCAGTTTGCCAACCAATCCCTGGTTGGCGAGTGCAGGATGACGACTACATCGTCTTCCCCGAACTCATCAAGACGCTTCGTTGTCGAATAGAAGAGTCCTCGCAGGGCGGAATATTTCTCTTGCCACCCCACGAGCATCTGTCCAGTCGGCTGCGCACAACGGTCACGTCAAATGGTATCCACACGGGCTTTGCTTGGCTAGGTCATGGTGCCATGCTTCATCGACAACGCATCCTCGACTTTGTCTTTCTCTTGCAGGATGAATCCCTTGGCATCACAGACGAACAGCGGAAAATGGCAGACAATTATTTCACTGTCTTGAACAACGAAGTACCGGAAATCTGGTTCGATCAAGGAATAGAACTCGGAGGTGGTCAGCCATTTACCGTCGGTCACGAGGGCAACGAACGGAACCGAGTGCACATAGTGAGTTCCACTCTCTCGAGTAACTAGTGTCGCTCTCTATACGATGCAGGAAAACGCATGCCGTTTCCTGGACGGTATCATAGCGCGTCCAATGGCCAGCGTTACTCCAACGGGTGACCTATATTTCGTAAAAAGGGATAATTATGCTTCCAATTGTGATAATCACTCCCTAAACCGCGCCGCTGCCCTCGGTACACCTTACCTGCTAGAAACCAACATCAAACTGCTTCCCGATGACAATCTCCCCAATTGCCTAGCTGCGGTAGACATGTTCGGGAACGAGGAAAGGCGTGTCAGGGAGATGGGAGAGAATGCAATGTTGCATTACCAAGAGCATTCCCTCTCTTGCGCTGTGGACGGGAATACCGAGACTGTGTTCCTTAGTCCTTATAGTGAGTTGAAGGGTCGCTTATACCTTCATCGGTTTCTGAACGGTAGCCACAGATGTAAAACAAGGCGACTACATTCTCATCGACGTGTTGTCGACGTTCGAATACGACAATTCCATTGTCGAAATGGTTTTCCTGGTGGCTCCAAATAACGAGCAAATCCTCCATAGATCGAAATATGAGTGCTCTTTGGATGGAAAACACTGGGTAAGCATTGCAATTATACAAAACGTGACGCTGGGGTGAAGCGGAACGTAGCTAGTATCACCATACCAACTCGTGTCCCGATGCACGACGGTGGCAGCAAGGCCGACGCAAGAACGAGAAAATCATTTGTTGGAGTGCAGTGTGCGAATGGCAGGGTGCCACGCTCGGTTCTTCAAAATCACAGCTGAAGCAGATGTTTCTCTTCCATGGGTAATATATGAGGTGTGGGTGAGATCTCTGCAACGAAATGCGTAGAGAAAAAATATGTTTTACCCATTGTCTATGCCGATAAATCGATGTTCCGGTTTGCTTTAGGGTTAGTAACTCCGCTTCTTCAAGACGCCGCGCCCTATCCCATTAAGTTCCACATACCGTATACGACCGCAGTACGGGTTCGACGATGTTCCACCTGGCGGCCAAGAATGCACTTAAACCTGACCTTGCGTTTCGAGGAGCGCAACGCAGTATTTCCGTTCAGGTAGCGCACATGCATTCTCAAGGCTATCATACTCAGGACATGCGGCAGACGCTGCTCCATGGGTCGCCAGATGCTCGCAGGGCGGGTGAAATTGAAATACAACAACACTCAAGACTTGTTGCGAGAGGGAAATACGTCCATGGGTTCGAAGGTATGGTTCTATTGTATGTATGAACGATACCTCTGATGGCTGGGCAGTCCATCGAGTGAAACCCGAATCGATTGACGAGTATAAATTTGCTGCGTGCGTGGTTTTCTCGCGGTTCGGAACACTGTATTCACGTTGTTTCATAGTGAAAAGTACTATGGGGGGATCAAGGATGACCCACGATTACACGTCAAGCTGACGGGTAGTTGGGAGACCTTGGTCGGTAACCAAGACACATTCAGTGCGTGTGTCCCATTGCATGACATTGCGGAAGTTGATTCATTCTCACTCGAACCTCAGTTCATATACTGGAGTATGAGAATTATGCTGGTTACGACAAGACAATGGAGCTCATCAAAAGCTCTGAGGTGGTTCCCCCTGTCTTCAATTCCGCTCGTGCATAGTACTTATTTTCAAATTCCCTCCAGCACGCTGGAGCCTACAAGGCGCTTCTACCCTACGTAACCTCTCGTTCTACACAGCTCGCTCAAGAATTTGCATTCTTCCCGACTGCGCCTCCACGCGCTCATGGTGGTGTATTTGAACTCCGGAGTTACCAGTTGAAACCCGGCACCCTTTTGGAGTGGGAGAATACTTGGTGGGCTTCAGGCAGCCTGTCATATATTGAGTTCCGAGATTAACCGGTGCCGCCAGGCGGAGGGGTATTGAAGCCCGTCGCAAATTCGTCTCACCAGTCGGAGCTTGGTTCTCGCAAATTGGGAGGCTCCACCAAGTGCACCACATGTGGCAATATCCGTGAGTGGCAGTCTGGCATTTGTGACGCATGGTTCTCACAACCGTGTTAGGAGCCTTGAAGCGAGGAAAGAGACAAGGGAGAAGGCCTGGCAGATTGATGGATGGGCGGAGACGGTCGTCAAGGTACCTGATTCGTTGTGTCCAAGGACAGAAAGACTGACGATGCTGTAGACTGCCCAAGTGGCGAGATTTATGGACTCATTTATATTACTTCCTCTTCCGTACAGTCCTCTTAAGTAGAGGAGTCGTCCTGTGCTGGATGTTAGTTTCATAGGCCCTCTTCCGTATTTAGTTGCGGCCGATAGTGGTTTTTCAGATCTTGTTATTCGGTAGGTGCCCTGTCCGCGCTATTGACCTACGATACCATCGACCCTCGAGTGTAGTATACTTTGATATTGCTATAAGTAAGACTTTTGAGCAGTTGTGCGTACGAATGGCAATCACGTAAATTCTGTGCGAATGTCTTACCGAAGTTACCGAGTCATTACTAATATGCTCCCCGCTGGACGTAAGTACTCCGCCCCGACAAACCAAGACGCCCCAACAGCTACGCCCCGACAGCTACGCCCCAATAGTATAAACGCTCCAAACGAATCTTGAATTCCAACTATGTCGACAGCTCATTGGAACGATTCCGAGCACTCAGATGAAGAGCTGAATCACGACTCGTCAAACCGTAAACGGAGTAGCAGAGGTGAACTCGCTTTTCCGCTATCGCATCTTGTCCACTGAATTGTTTCATTAGCCTGCGATCAATGCAGAAAGACTAAGAGCAAGTGCGAGCCTTCCAATACCTCAGGAACCTGCAAGGGTTGTGCTCTTGGAGGCAACGGTATATCTCCCTTCGTTAATAATGTTGTTTTAATCCTTACGATCACCCTTTTCTCAGTCTGTACTTTTCTAGGTAAGCACTCACAGCAGAGGTAACGGGAAATCCTTCATCGATCTCTGTAGGCCCTAGCTACAAGCGTGGTCCTCCAAAAGGATACATTCAGGCCATTGAACAGCGGTGGCACCAAGTCGAGTCATTGCTCGGGTCATTGTTGTCATGTCCAGACCGTCGTGTACAGGATTTGCTGGCTGACATTCGACAGGATGAGTTAGCTCGGGATATTTTGAACAGGGTGGATACTGGACCATTTGTGCGCCCGTGTTCCTTGTGCAGCGCTGTCGAAACTGAGACAAGAATCAGGGCCCTTCAGGGCGTCTCTCTCAACCTGCAAGTGCTACCAAAGAAGATTTCTTCGCTTGTATTTTTCGGAGCAATGAAACTTCTCGTGATGCTGCACGATCTAGACGTCAGTCGCGTGTATCGCGAGAGATTGTTTCTTCCTCAAGAGGTAAAGGTCTTTGTCTATTTCTCCCAAGAAATAGTTTTGTGAACTTCCTCAAAGACAGCGCCTTATCAAGCACACCAACTGCAGAATGGCAAGACCGTTTAGCTGCTCGCTTGTGTAAGAATGGATTAGGAGATAGTGCTGGCACTCAACAGTCACCCTCTCGCGCACTTGGCGGTGCTCCCTTGCCACAACGCCGCCGACTTGATGAATCTAGCTCCGGCGCCGATCCGATCTCTCCGAATTGGAACGACATGTATACCATGGAGGCATCGTCGGGTGAGTTGCTAATCTGCACATGCCAAAACCCATTCGACTGAGTATCAAATCCAGATTCGGAACAGGCGGATGACTCACAATGCGAGACTGCATTTGGACAGCTATCGTTGGACGAGAATCAAGAGGTGCGCTGAGTGTTGGCTGACGTTGCGTTTTCCTCATCGAGTCCAGGTGCGGTACCATGGGAAGGCCTCTGGCCTTCACCTTATCTTTCGAAATGATCGACTAGATAGTCGTCTTGACGGAGGTGTTTGGTAGATTCTTTTCTTTTTATCTGATCACGGCGAGATGCTGACCCTTCTGTACAGGAGGCTTCCAATGGCGCGCTTCTGGCCATCCTCCAATACAAACTTGTCTGTCATGCCTCACGAAGCTGATATCTCTGTTACATTTCCTCCCGTTGAGATACAGGATCGACTGCTTGACTTGTACTTCGCGTATGCTCACCCAATATTTCCTGTTATCCACAAGGGTCGTTTTCTGCGAGAGTACAATGACTGGCAAGTTTTGTCGTCTAATTGCTTTGAGCTTTGTTACTCATACTCCTTGCCGCAACAGGAAACTAAAGTTCGTTAATTTCGCATTGTTGCCCGAATTGTTTCTGACCCAGCATATAGTGGCAATTTGAGCGCGCCAGGCTCAAATGCTGCTTCTCCTTCCCCCGCCCCCGAATCGTCGCAAACCATTAGCAAATTATTACTTTTGTCGATGTTTTCCGTTGCTGCTCGTTACCTTGATGAGAGTGCTTCGGAACCCATGGAGAAGATATGGGATGCCGGGTGTGATTACCTCAGTCAAGCAAGAAGCGTCCTAGGTACGTCATGACTGTGTCTATCACTGGTTTTCTTTTCTTGACTGTTATAATCTTTCCGGTTGCTAGCGCAAGTGTCACATAATTGTCGAGCATCTACGTGTCAGGCTCTGCTCTTGCTTGGCCACCGTGAATTTGGGATCGGTATGGCTGGCTTTGTGGGATCGTCCGTTCCCGTGCTGACACAACTTTCAGGCTCCATGGAACAGGGTTGGCTGTACATCGGTGCGGTGATATTGATTACATGTTTTTGCTTTGAGTCTTAACTCACTTTGATCTCGAAGGAATGGCCATCAGAATGGTTGGGTTCCATATACTGATTTTCAGTCTTAACTTAATAAATCATAACATAGGCGCTAGATCTGGGTCTCAATCATGCAGCAGATAACTGGCAGTTTAACGGGAGAAAGATGTTTTCCAAGGAAGAAAATCAAGTGAGGAAGCAGATATGGTGGGCTTGCTGCATTGCGGATAAGTATGTGCCTCTATTATATGCCTTTGATTCATCTCAACTTTCGACATCAAGGTATAGCTCTACTTACATGGGTTCGTATAGGTTCAACATCTGCGTGCAGATAATTGATAACTGATCGCGCTTATAGGACGCCCGGTATGCATCGACGAGAATGATTTCGATACATCGTTGCCAGATGCAGAAGAGGTGAGGTGTGCAGGCCTCCCTATTCCTTTCCCGCTAATTAGCTTTACAGTATGAGGATGATCAACACCTAAATCACCAACTCAGTGTTGTGTCACACCAATCTACATCTACTGTCCTCATTATGCAGTGCTTCCGAGTTGCTTCGTCACTCTGTCAGTGTTTGTCTAGGCTTATAATTCACGCTCATGCTTTTGTTTAGCCGTGATAATTGGGTCAATTGTGTCGTTGGTTTATCCAGTCAAGTCCTCCAGGCGTGGTTCCAGACGAACCATCTTGAGTAACTTGGAAGCTCGTCTTGACCAATGGTACCTTGAACTCCCGGACAATCTACGATATGACCTTGCAAGTAAAAGAAATACTCCTCCAGCCCCCGTTCTATATATCCACATTAAATACTGGTTCGCTGTATTGCTTTTGCACAGAGCCTTGTGGGTCGTGTTCCTTATTGGAGGCAAATTGCTGATGTATCCTTTTGGCCTAGTATACCAAATTGGAGAGGGTATGTATGAAATCAACACATTGTATTCGGGGTATCTGAGTTAAAGCTCTTTAGTTCTGAGCCTATTCTGCAAGATCCACCTTCTGGCTCCCAAACAACGTCGCTGAAAGCCTTCGACCGTTGCCAGTGTGCTGCAACCTACATCGGTGCTATTGGTAAGTCGTGTTATGCGAATACCAAGAATCCTATTTACTGTCACTCAGTGACGACGTACCACGATTACTACAACATCAAGCGTGCATCGCCTTTTCTTTCATCGTATATCCTCGGTTCTGGGTGAGTTCTTTTAACCTATGCTTTGCGCCTCTCTTATTTGCGTCTAGTATCATGCATATTGTGACATGTATGTCCTAAACAATAGGGATTCATTCCATCACCCACTTATATTCCATTCGAAGTGACTCTACGTCCATCAAATATACAAGCTTACGTTGGCCTCCAGCAGTCGTTATCTGTGCTCAAAGAGATGCAAGTACGTAAATATCTCAAACATTCCAGACTTGTTTTTCACACATGCGTAGACGACTTGGCCCAGTGCAGCTAGGGCATGGGACTTACTTCACGGTGTCGAGGTCCAGGTTGATAGCAACCTTGCGCCCATGATGCAAAATCCTGACCGGCAAAAACGCGGCGCCGATGATGCGTTTGGAAGGGAGAAGAGTTCTGACTTTCTTCAAAGAGAGGCGTTTGGGGATTCTGGCTCAAAGGAACGGATTGCCACCGGCATCCAGGATATCAGTACTCGCATGATGGCGCACATGTTGGGACTAGATATCCCAGGCATCGAGCCATCAACGTCTTATTATCCAGGGTACGAATGGTGGCCCCGTACGACAAACGCCGTACAACCATCCTACCAACAACCGCCCCCCGTGGTGAATCCACCGAACTCGGAATCGTTGATGAACACGAACTATACGCCTGCCCCAGGGTGGAGGCCGTCAACGGGCTACCCGTACGACTTCCTTGAATCTCCGAATGTTTATCGAATGTAGTAGAATTATGTAATCACATGGACCCATAATGACAACGCGCGACGTCTTTGTACTTTTGATGTTTGTGGTGAACCATCATCTAGATGCCACTGAAGAATGTCCAGCATTCAGAACCTCTTGAATCCCGAAGAAAGTCTGTCCAGTTCGTGCAAGTCGGTCGAGGTTACATTCGTTCGTCTTTCTTCCGTTAACCCCCTTTGTCCAGGTCACCACAAGCAGAACCAGAGCGGGAGGGGTCAACATCGCCAGACTCTGCATCGGATACAAGCGCAGACCCAATGACCAAAGGTACCACGCGACTTTCAGGAAAAGCCAACTACGGCGATCATGAGCCACATCCCAACTGCCCGGACACCCTCTCTTGCCTCCCAGACACAGACGGGCGACCACAACACACGCTTCCCATTATTCTGCGCTGTGCGATACTGGGGAGTTCTAAGCAGCGATTAACAATAAGAGAGATCTATGCAGCTATGGAAAATAAGTATGTATACTTTCGGGATGCTGGTCCAACGTGGAAGGTACGATGATTGCATCTTTGAGATTCTCTGCTCCTGATGCATTTCCCGAAAGCAATCTGTTCGCCACCATCTATCTTTGAACAGACTGTTCGAGCGTCAACCTCGCCCAGTCACTGATCCAGGATTTGGCTCCTACTGGACGGTGAATCTCTCTGCTCCCCCCGGTACGAAGCGACCGCGGAAGCGTGGGCGGACATCGAAAGCTGCATCTGATCCCTCACAGGTCGATTCAGCGCAATCGAAACAGAAAAAGCGCGGGAGACCGCGAAAGCTTGTAGCAGAAAGCGGAACATCATCCTCTCTGCCTAGTACGGACAAACAACAGGGTCCACACGAATCTAATGGGTCGGAAAACGAGTACGAAAGCGAAGAAGATATGGTTGTTCCCCGCAATCACGATCCATCAGCCTCTGGTCTAGACGTTCTTGGGATTCATGAAGCTGCATCTCGTCTTTATAGTTCAGATAGGGGCTGCCTGGTGTACTCCGCCGCCGAAGAAGGTATCATCGATCGAATGCAGATAGAAATGGCTGGACTACGGAGACAAGCCGCTGATGCCATATCTGTTTCTTTGCGAATATCAGATCAACTTGCCGAAGCACAAGCTGAAGCGGCCCGATCAAAGGCTGCATTGAGGACGACAGAAAGCTTGTTGGAAGAAGAAGGAAGGAAAAGAAGAGAAGCTGAAAGGATTGCGAGTGAAGAGAGTCGATTGAGACGGGCAGCTGAGGAGACTGTTCTCCGACTTCGAAACCAACTGGCGTAGTGTTGGTGTTACCCAATATCGATCAGGAGATGCACGTCGGTTTGCAGAGTTTTCCACCCTTGGCATTTCCTAGTCCAGCGCTGTTGGTCTTCCGATCTGGCGACTGGAGGTAGAACATAGAACGTAGCAGGCTTTGACAGGAGAGTCGGCCTTACGTTATTCAAGTATCGTAGTGTTTGCCGCGGCTCGGTGTAGTAATAATACTACACTACATACCAACTCAAGGTTTTTTTTCAAGTATTAACAACTTGCGGCTACAATTCTGTATCCTTGGAACCGACATGGCTGCCGGTCAGAGGCCTAAAGCCAGGACTGTGTAGGGTCTCCGAAGTATACGGGAATGTCCTTGACTGACTGCTCAATATTAGCTTCAAACAGTCGCGGACGATCGAGCCGTTGCATACAACGGGTTCTATTGCAGTCGCTACGGATGGTTCCAAGATCGTGACATGTCTCGCGGAAGAGGCACTGTTGACAGAGTTGTCGAGTGGAAAACTACTTTGTCGGTTCTCCTGCGTATGTCTTGTGTGCATTTTTCTTGTGTGCTGCTTATTTCGCAAAATTTAGGCATCCGAGGCCATCACAACGCATTGCTTGTCACCTTCGGGAGCGAAACTCATATTGTTCACAACTTCCCCATCCCTCAGACTGTACGAGATTCCAGAAGTCTGTTCTAGTCAGGTGGTGCACCCTTCCCGAGTCATTGCCCATGCCCACGATGCACCAGTACATGTTTGCACAATTGACCCAACGTCAACCTTTCTTGCTTCTGGATCAGCGGACGGCATTGTCAAAGTTTGGGACATCTCCGCGGGACACGTTACCCATGTTTTCAAAGGACACGGGGGCGTTGTCAGTGCTTTAAAATTCAATTATCCCCGGGATCCATCGACTGCCAGCTCAGCGAGGACTTTTCAGCTTGTGACTGCCTCAGTCGACACTCGAATTCGCTTATTCGACTTGATGGGAACAACATCTAGAAATGACCAAGAAGCGCTCCGACCGATTGCCGTCCTGGAGGGTCACGTTTCCGTTCCACGGGGTCTAGATGTAACGCCAGATGGAAAATGGCTTATTAGTGGAGGAAGGGACTCCGTAGTCTTGCTTTGGGATATGTCCGGAAGTTCTCGTCCGGCTGATGGAAGCAAAAGCAAAAGCAAAAGAAAATCGATCATCGTAACCCCGACTCTCTCTAAGACAATTCCGGTCATGGAAAGTGTCGAAGCCGTAGGGTTCGTACACCCCGAACTCAACGACGTCACCCCTGAATCCCAAAGACTTCAATTCTTCACTGCCGGCGACAAGGGTGTTGTCCGGGTCTGGGATCTTACACAAGGCTCCGTTGTTTACTCCTTAGCTGCAGCCTCTGGTTCCGATACTGTTGACATGGAAGCACAGAGGCAAATTACCGATGCCTTGTAAGTGATCTCTGGCCCACTGAGATACGTTTCTCATTGTTCTTGGAGGTCAGCTACATCCCGTCCTCAGATGCCATTGTCTCTGTACATGCAGACCAAAACATCTTCTTTTATTCCCTCAAAACCCGGTCACTAGTCCGCCATATGATCGGTTACAATGATGAAATTGTTGATGCCGTCTTCTTATCACCGCCTTCCCTTTCCAACCCCCCAAGCGACTTGGGACCGCGCGACACTCAGCTCGCACTTGCTACCAACTCATCCCTCATTCGCATATACTCAACTTCCAACCTGGATGCACAAGTCCTGGCCGGTCACACTGATATAGTGCTATCCTTGGATCAAGGTTTAGGTGGTCGTATATTTGCCAGTGGGAGCAAGGACAACTCTGCAAGAATATGGGCGTTTTCACAAGAACCTGACGTTAATGGGTGGGGTTGCATCGCTACTTGTGAAGGTCACACCGAGAGTGTCGGTTCCGTTGCTATGTCACGGGTGGATAGTGACGCGACCTCTCGCCCTCAGTTTATCTTCACTGGAAGTCAGGATCGAACAATCAAGATGTGGGATTTGTCAGAGCTACATTCGACGTTCTCTGGAGTAGATCCGGTAAAGTGCCACAGTCTTACAACACTCAAAGCGCATGACAAGGATATCAATTCTCTGGATGTCGCACCTAATGACCAACTTCTGGCCTCTGGTTCCCAAGACCACACTGCAAACATCTACGAAGTCTTCTTTACGCCTGGCTCTCGAGGAAAACCGGCGCACGGGGAGATTAAACGCTTAGGGTGTTGCAAAGGCCACAAAAGAGGCGTCTGGAATGTCAAATTCGGGAAATCCGAACGTGTAGTGGCTACTGGGAGCAGCGATAAGACTGTCAAACTTTGGAGTCTTGAGGACTTTACTTGCGTCAAAACGTTTGAGGGGCATACCAATTCCGTTCTCCGGGTTGGTTTCATTAACAATGGAATACACTTGGTGAGTACAGGTTCTGATGGCCTAGTGAAGTTATGGAGCGTGAGGGAGGAAGCGTGCGTGGCGACTCTCGATAACCATGAAGACAAGGTATGCGCTTGATCTTCTGACAAGGAGCTGATCGAGATGGGTCGCAGGTCTGGGCATTGGCTATAAGTTCTGATGAAGCAACGATCGTGTCTGGAGCTGCCGATTCTGTGGTCACGTTCTGGCAAGATCGTACGGAGGAGGAGGAGATGGAAAGAGAAGCGAAACGCGCCGACCAAGTGCTCAGGTAAGAACATCTATATGCTGTTCCCATCCGACTACATTCACGTGCAGAGAGCAAGACTTTACGAATTACCTTGCGATGCACGATTATCGGAGGGCGATTGAACTTGCGCTTGCTATGCAACAACCTGGAAGACTCCTTGCGCTGTTTGGCGGTATTCGGTCAGCAGCGTTGGAGCAAAGCTCGCCGAACGATACGTCTGTGAGTGGCAACCATGCACTGGATGAAGTTCTACGTACGCTCCCGAGTCCCGACCTGTCTCTCCTCTTACGATATGTCCGCGACTGGAACACAAACGCGAAAACGAGCGGTGTTGCACAAAGTGTTCTCTACTGTGTATTAAAATTGCGACCCGCGGAGGATGTTGTACAAGCTTTGGACCACAAGGTTGGGGAAGGAGCTGGTGGCTCCGGACACGACTCGCGGCAACCGATCGGGGCCGCATCATCCTTGAAGGATATGGTGGACGTCTTGATTCCTTATACTCAACGGCATCTCGCAAGGCTCGACCGATTGGTTCAGGAGAGCTTTGTCGTGGACTACGTACTGAATGAGATGGATGATGGGATATTTGACGGGACAGACGAAGATACGATGGACGTCGATGGTACCAGGGGCCATGCCGGTTAAAAGTACAATAAACACAAGCCTATTGTAATGCATCATGTACCATCCCTCAGTGCTCAGCGCTCAGATCTCAGAGCTCAGGTTGCTATCGCAGCACAGTCGGCCCAGCCGACATCCCGCTACTCCGTTGAAGACGAGCACCCATTCATTGTTTTTGATGGTGTCCAATGATATAGAGTGTTCGTCGGCTTCATAGATGCGACCGTTCTCCAGCAACCATCGCCGGAACACACCAGATATGCAGCCCACTGCCAGCAGTGGGGTGAGCCAGCGTCCATTGCGATAAAAAGCAACATTGCAGATCGATGACTCCATGATGTCTCCCGAAGTGTTGAACAGAATGACATCGTCTGGATGACTCCGGGCGACGTCACTAAGACGGGGCGCGCCGAGTGGGGGGATGCCCACGCGCGCCCGAGCGTCGTCGTATGGTTGTCTATTTGTGGTTTTCATGGAGGTGGTGCCAAAGGTCGGCTGAGTGTCGATGCAGAACGAGAGTGTCGGATGATGTCGAGTATGATCGTCAACTTCGGGGTTGAATAGAGATCCTACTGTTGGATCATAATGCAATGGCTCGGCCTGAGAGGCGGATGCAGTGATGTTCCCAGAAGGCGGGAAGATGACACGTATCTGGCAAACGGACCGGAGTCAGTGTTTGGCGAAGGGGTGGAGCTCTGATCACCTTGAGAGGGGTTGTCCCGTCAGCACCATTTACGTTGCGGACTGCTTCGTCACACACGGCCTTGAGTGTCGTGTAGTCGAGCGAATCGGAGACTGTCCAGTTACTGAGACGGGCAGACGATATCAGACGATCAAGTTGGTGTGAAAGCAACAGATATGGAGAGGTTGAACCGTCCGGGGCGTTGTTCCATTCGAACGCCTCTAGACAGCGATCGAATCGGGTCGTGCAGAGCAGCGAGTAGTACGACATCAAGATGCGATGAGGTCACGTGCTTGCGGGCGTCGTGCCGCTCGTCCATGTCACACTGTGTCACACCCATAAATGAGTTACTGCGTAAGCGGCTGCGGTGTAGTCCCATCCTTGAGCAGCAACCATGTTCACCGTCAAGGCGACCTACAGAAACGAAACTCGCCGATTCACCTTTCCGGACTCGATTCTCTTTCCTACTTACGCGGAGCTCTATCATCAGGTGTGTGACCCTGCCCCCCGCTCGCTCGCCACCGGCCGGCGCTCATCTCTCCCTTAGCTCTATCGCGTATTCCCCATAAGCCATAATTATTATCTATCTAGACTAATTTTCTCCCCCGATGCAACCAGACCAGGACGTATCCTGGTCGGTAAAGAGGTACACACTGCTGAAGATTATAATTCTTCTGTCGCCCCTTTACGCCGCCTGTGGCCCAATCCGTTGCTGCGATTCACCGTCTTCGATGAAACTCCTCACAAGGCGTCGAGGATGAATCCTGAACGATCGTCGCCATACAGCGTCCTCGCTGCTCCCTTGTCTGCCAGTCGCGAGGCATCTTTTGTGGAATCCACTTGTGATCTTACTTTACCTTTGAGCTCGCAGTCATTCGCGCCGCCCCCGCCCCCGCCACCTCCCCCACCATTTGCTACCTGCATTTCCCCCCCTCTTCCTCCACCGTCTAAGATGACCCCACCACCACCGACAATCACCGAGCCTTGTCTTCCTCAGTGCACGGTGGCAGTTGAGCCTTGCTGTTCGATCACGAAGGGCAAAGCAGATATCGAAACCTTGTTGTCCTCATTCAAAGAGGACCTAGAAGCCATTCTCCGCAGGACGCTTGGTTCTAGTCACGCGAAAGAGCAAATCAACTCGCCTTTCGTACCATCCATCCCCACAGCCTGCGGTACAGCTGTTGTTCTACCTCAAACAAAGACGCCTCTTGTCAACTCAGCCACGAGTGCTTCTTCTCGGTGGTGTTTCCTTTGCAAGACCCGCTCCACCGGCGTCTGGTATGGTTGTAACAAATGCCCTTGGCATGCAATCGTGAGCCGATTGCTCTCGAATTCTAGTTTCGTGACTCATGTCATATTAGTGTTCCGGCTGCTTCTCCAAATCACCTAGTACTCATACTCTTAGTTTTGGTCCCTCCCACGTCGTTCAGCTACGCTCAGTTGATGGTTCCACTCAGGATTCAACGCAGAGTACAAAGGAAAACAAGCCCTGTAGTGCTGGACCGACAGAAAACGCGTCACTAAGTCTGACTTCTGAACCTGCACTTTCTGTACATCGTGGTGTAATCTGCGATAGCTGCAACAGTACCGTTAAGGGTATTCGCCACAAATGTTCGGAATGTCCTGGTACGTTAGGCGATTCAACTGGGATTCTCCCCCCTCATTTAATACCAGACTATGATCTTTGCACCCCTTGCGTCGAATCTGGAGCCACGGAGCAACATAACCCATTCCACGAGTTTATCGACATAGAAAAGCCGGCATGCGTTTACGTTCACGCTGCTCGTAGTGATGACAGAGAGCGCAGAACCCGTCAACAATCTGATCTCCCCGCAGAAACACAACAGAGATCCGCTGCCAACGCCACAAATCCACCTATTCGTCACACTGCGACCTGCAATCTCTGTGACTCTGCGATTGTTGGGGAACGTTACGTGGGTCATCGTGTTGTTCCTTAAACTTCGTGCTGAATGTTTGTTTCAGAAATGTGTCGCTTGTCCAGGTGAACCCTCTTCAGCAAGCCGTAACAGAATAGCGCTGATTTCTCTAGACTTTGATACCTGCTCGTCTTGTTTCAGGTTAGCCAATCCATATATGCGCTGATCAAATTATACGGTCATCTAACTGCTACAAGGATAACCACGGAGCAGCACCCGAGCCATGGATTTGTAAGAGTGAATAATCCAGAAGACTTGATGGTGAGGAAGCCGTCGTAATTTAAACACTATCTTTGCTCATGGATTCAGATGCGTTATTCCGTCCCGCCTCGTCAAGCCACCCATCTCGCGTTATGCGATTGTAAGTGATCCGTTTAATTAGTTCATATACATCATTAAGTATGTATTGGGCACAGCGTGTCAAAAACCGATTCGCGGCGCTCGCTACAAGGTTAGAAATTTACTTGCACATTACAGTCCGATATCTGATCCTCAACAGTGCATGCATCCAGGCTGTCCCGATTTTGATCTGTGCAGTGACTGCGAGGCCCTTCCAATTCCTGTCCACCCGCTGAATCATCCTATGCTAAAGTTGAGGACTTCCGAGTCTGTCATTCCAACTGTCCACCAGGCAGGACAGTCGCAGGCGACAAGTGAACCGAACGGCCAAAAGTCTGCACCGGTCCGCTGCGAATCCGGGTCCCGTGTTTCGCATCCCCGAAGCCCACTCACTGCCCCAATGAAGTCACCGGAACTCACTCCTGTCGTTGTATCTGAACAGGCGACGAACGTGACTACGGAGGATCAAATACCCTCCGCTGAAGAATTTCTTAGCCCACTTGGTAGCCCTGCAAACACCTCGGAGGTACTCGACGGAGTGCCTACATCTGCTACCGTCGCACCCTCACATCTTCTAGTTGATGTCGCAGACCCACTTACGTCTCCCCAGTCAGACCAGCCACCATTAGATATTTATTACCGCCTGTGGCCAAGGGTAAACCAAGAGATGGTGCACTTAATTGCGTTGCAGGTTCCGAAAGCTGAGGAGCTAGTTGGTGATCCCGTCGAAAACACTGTCACCGAACCAATTTCCCATGAGCCCCTTGCTGTGGAAGAATCGCTTCCGGGATCCCCCATTTTGCACGTCGGTGAGCGCTACGAGGAGCGTCTGGTCTCTCTGGATCAAGGCAACAAGTCGATCGTTGATGGCCACCCTACTCCCTCATCTACGCCGCCAGCTGCCAGGGAATCGCATCCTACCACTAAGCAGCTTACTGCAGATGACCAGCAAGAGATGGTTACCGGGGATGCAGCACGGGAAAGCATTGACTGTCTGGACTCGTCTCTCGTGGGGGACATCAATGTTCCTGATGGTCAGGTCTTCCCCCCTGGAGCAGAATTTGTCAAAGGCTGGCATATGATGAATATCGGTGGACTGCCTTGGCCTCCCACCACCGAAATTCAGTTTGTAGCTGGAGAAAACCTTGCGCCAGAATGCAGTGCATCTTTAAGGGCGAAGGTCGGGTATGTGCATCCGGGAGAGAATCTCGATATTTGGACGGGGGATTTGAAGGTATGTGTTCACCTTTACAGAAGGGGGGATGCACCTGACATCCGTCAAGGCGCCAGATGTACCTGGCAGGTATGTCGGTTACTGGAGACTCAATGATGGCCAGGGCAATTTCTTTGGGAGCAACGTATGGATTGAGTGAGCCACCCATCCCAGCGTCGCCCAAAATCTTGTGCGACTGAATTAACAAATCATAGTCTGACAGTCGCAGATCATCATTCTGATCAAGCGAGCGAACATTCGCTCGCAGCATCCTTAATGGTGATGCCTAGTGCGCATCCCACTGACTTGGTCAACGCCAGGAACGAACGGCTGGATGCACCGCAATCTTCGGTGGCATCCACCAAGACCGTGACGGACGAAATCGAAGGTGCTGAATCCGACATTTCTTCGGTGTCGCTTGTTAGCGTGCCAACGTCGGATGACGAGGATGCGGAGTGGCAGGATACCCGGACTCACTCCGAGCCGCTGGAATATGTGGTGCTATACGATAACCATTCCGAGGAATGAAAGATTTGATTGTGTACATTTATGGGGCCTTCCTCTTGTACGTGTTGATCGTGTCGAAATGAATCATGTATGTCACGTGATGTACTTTGTCCTCATAGGGGATAGTTGAAGCCGCCACGACTTCGGCTAAGCCAGTACTAGTATGTAATTCACACCATCCCAAGCAAATGTTAGCGAAGACCATCACCATCAAGTGATACTTCATGCGTAGCGCGGCCCCGGCATGCCTGGGGAGAAGAAAATTTGGCGACTATCAACCCCTTTTCAACGAGGATTCTCTGGGAAGCAAGACCGGCCCCTCGGAAAAGCCAACGCGGGGCATTCTAGAAACCACGTTTCGGGTGTATATCTGTCAGATGGCTCTTCCACAAGCAGTTTCGTCGTCATACACGAGTTCGACGACCCCATCGGATCACTTGAAGAGCCCAACTATACCTCGCACCCACTAAAGCTGTCCGCTGTACCATCATCTTCAACTGACAATGTTGATAGCTCCCTCCGCGACGGTCAACCGACAAGATTCCAAAATGGCTTCCATCTTGCTGGAGGCCCCTGTGACACCCCAGTTGTCAACACAAGTCCCGACGGCGATCTTGCACACAGATTGTGCGCTGCATACGAATATATTCGTTCCATGCCCTTTGCAGCATCACACGAAGTCGTGTTTTCCTCAGACCCTCAGATGCTTCGGAAACAACTTGGAGTCCCACAACACTCTGTACTCAACTACCCAATTCACTCTTCGTCAGATCTGCCAAATCCTCACGTTTCCCCTCACGAGCCTCCGTCTCCTATATTACATCCCACCAGTTCAGCGGACGCGTGGCACGCAGGGTCATCAAAGCTTGAATTGCGTTTAAACGCGGCCACGCAACCACCTTCTCGTTACCATTGCCACCCGGACCCTTCGCAAAATGCAACACAAAGGAAGACCATGGCAACCACATCAACCCTGATGGATGGTTCTCCCTTGCGGTGGAGCGTGTTTGGGACACCTTGGAATCCTCGTAGGTCGAGTTCCCAATCGCACATCCCAAACTCGTCGAAGCTTTCCAAACCCCGCGTTGCGAAATCTGTTGTTTCACTGTCCTCACTGTTTTCTCATCGGAATGCGTCGAAAGGCACTTTACGAAAGTCAACTACCGAAATCCTGCCATCCTCGGTCACTCGAAATGTTTCATTACCTCGACTCAGATCACCCTCACCTTTCAGGGTTGATATTGTGAGTCTCTTGTCTCACCACCGTCCTGCAATAATGTAGTGACGCCTAGCAGCCCCTTCATCATACATGGCACGACCGCCGAACCGATTTTAACTCTTCTCCGGGGAGTCATGTGGAGATAGACCAATTTCAAAGGGCAAGAAGACGAGGAACCAGTGGAAGTACTGAGATTCTTGCGTCGTTAGCCTGGATAGGAACTCCACCAATGACATCGGATCCCTACGCCGTTGACGGAACACGCCATTGCACAAACTCGGCATCTTTGCCGGATCGTTTTAGTATGGCGATCGCCGTGGAGGACGACAGCATATCGGACGAAGTCTTAGTAAACCGGCTTGAGAAGGTGCGCAGGACAGATGGTGGGGCAATCTCGCCTTCGAGACCTTCAGGCGAAGCACATTTTCCTAGCCAAGGGAGTGATGAAAATGGCTTATGCGATACACCTTCCCGGCCATTCTCGCCGACGACTTCCGAAGAGCTTGCTCAACCACACGATCTACTACTGCCTTCGTCCCCAGCGTCCAACGATGCAAACTCAGATTCAGAGGATACGGAAGTCTGGAAGGCAGCCAGGAAGGCACTTTTATGCGTTCGGGAGATTATTCGGACTGAGAGAAAGTATCAAGAGGCTCTGAAGATGTTGTTAAATGCCCAGGTGTGTTCCCCACAGTCAACCTCACCCCTACCTTACTGACTCTGTTTAGACCGTGACACCGCCTCCACCTTCGATGTCCCCTCATGTTTCGGCACTTGTTCGTGCATCCGAAATGCTTCTGAAGTGTTTCCTCGAGGATCCGTCGGCCTGGGGCGTCTCCATAGCCTTCGTTGCGTCAGAAGATGAACTTGAAGCATCGATGGTATCCTGGTGTGCTGCAGCTGGAGCTTTTTTTACAGATGGAGATGATCCTCCTAATCGTTTAGCTGGCAAGTGGCGCATTCGCAAATTTGGAGTGCCGTCGAGTTCTTCGTCTGTTACGAAACCAGCCCCCACCTCTCTCAGTCCTCAATTACCCCCTATTTTTGCCGCGGTTAACCCAGCTAACGAAATGGATATGAATACGAGCAAGGAATATCACACAGGGCGGCCCAAGCGGGAACTCAGTGTTAGAGACCTAGCAATTCAGCCAATTCAGCGAGTCATGCGCTATGTACTGCTATACAGAGGTATGTTTTGTCAACCCTATTTTCCGGTGATTCACACCATTCCATTCTAGATCTCCTGGATTGTACTCCTCCGATGTCGCCATCGCGTGTACTTGTTGAGCGCGCTCTGGAAGCCGCCGCGCGTATCGCCAGTCATTGCGACAAAGCGCAAAGAAACCCAGCATTTTACCGTGCTTCCTAGATGTCCTTCGGGAATACTACTTCAATATCATCCCATCTAATTGTCTATCTATATACTTTAGTAAATCAGTCACAACTACTAGTGATCATTCTGCTCTCCATGTGCGATATCTACTATTCAATATTTATACAAATTTCCCTGCAATAACGACATCTTTCCCCATCGATTCCGTCCGTATGTGCATGAAATTGGGAGCCTGATCCAACAAGTCAGTGAGCATTCCGAGAAGAACGGTGTAATCGCTCACGCCAAGTCCATCACCCGGAACGCCAGTTGAGTATCCCAATCCACCGTTCCCTACTAATTTGGGGGCCACGGTGACAATCAAAGTGTCAACGATAGGGGATTCCCCTTGATGGCGTGGTTGGGATGCGTGATCCATGAAGGTACCGATCACGCTCGCTCCGCCCTCCACCATTACACTCCGAATGTTGTGCTCGTATAGTTTTCGCAAGAGGATGGGAATGGATAGCAATCCTGGATTTCAATTGAAGACAACCCTTGGGAAATACAAGAGATCGTACCGGACACAGACGGGATCTCGTGTACCACCGCTCCAGCGGCTTCGAGAGCAAGTCTGCGCGTATCTCTTTCTGCACATGCAAATTCAGGGTCTGAGGTACAGAAAACCCAAGGCTGACGACCCTTTCCATCTCTGTAATTTTTTAGTAGTTTACATTCCACAGACAGGCGTAGATGTGCATCCAAAACGACTGGGCGTGGTGATCGAAGATCCAGTCTGGCCGCTTCGGAAATCAAGCGGACTGGGATCGGCAAGATTCATGCAAAGAATACGAGTAAGAACGTCGTGCAAGCTTACCATTAAGCTGAGGGTCATCATTGAGAGCCGTGCCTACGCCAACGACGATCGCATCGTGCATAGCCCTCATCCTAGAGTTAAAATGAGAAAACGATATGCCTTGGTCCGTGGACGTGCGGTACCAGTGAGTCATGAGCATGCTGTCTGGGCCACTCAGAATGAGTTGCGTGCCATTTCTCCCAGCGATTTTTCCATCCAGTGACTGAGCGAATGTAAGAGTTACTGTGGGAATGCTTTTTCCCTCGCGATCAAATTTTTCAACATTCGGGGAGGGAAGTACAGAAAGAAGAAATTCGCGTATAGCAGGCTCCATGGTGGGCGCGGCTTCCGAGTCGATATTACATAAACATGATGTCACGCGGACACGCGACGCGTTTGTTTACTTGAGTCACGTGATGACCCATTTATTTACTCGCGATCGCGCAGCTTTCTTTATTCCTTTGTCCTGTCCACCATCAACTCATCCGTGAAGGTACCTTGTATATTCTGATTCTATCATGTCTGGACGTGGAAAAGGTGGCAAGGTCAGCGTCGTAGTTCTCAGCGTGTTGACACAGTGGCTTACTTGATGTGGTTGTCCAGGGGCTGGGCAAAGGTGGTGCTAAGCGTCACCGTAAAATCCTTCGCGACAACATCCAGGGCATCACAAAACCAGTCAGTTATTCCATGTCTCACAATCTAGCAATGTGTCTGAGCGGTTCATTGCAGGCCATCCGTCGTCTAGCACGTCGCGGCGGTGTCAAGCGTATTTCTGGTCTTATCTACGAAGAGACTCGTGGTGTTTTGAAAATCTTCCTCGAGAACGTGATTCGGGACTCGGTCACATACACGGAACACGCCAAACGGTTTGTCTGAATCAATCGATTGCAATTCATCTCACTGACTGTGCATCCAGCAAAACGGTGACCGCATTGGATGTAGTCTATGCCTTGAAACGGTCGGGGCGAACGCTGTACGGCTTTGGAGCGTAAAGGTTATTGGCACATCATTTATATTGGCAACAGCATTGTATTGTACTCGTATGTTATGTAACTTAGATTTGTCTCGCAAACATGGGGAACATCAAACAGACTGTAAGCGCTTAAGCTCCCACGTGCTGGCTATTGCTTGATCTTGCTTACATAGTTACAACGATATTTCGTCTGGCGTCCTTGTTGAAGCTAAGCATGATCTCAAATCCCAAGGTTGCCAAGGTGGACGAGGAGACAGATCCGATTCAGAACGACCAGGATCCGGATGGTGACAGTGAAGAGGAACATGTCGCGGATGAGCCTGGCGCTGAAGGTGAGCATGCCGAAACTAACCTTGTTCCGACTCCCTGGACTGTGTGCTTCAAGGCCAGAAAAAGAAGAAGAAAAAGAAAAAGCCTAAGAAGAAAAAGGTCCAGCAAACAGATCCACCTCGCGTGGGGCTCACCAAGATCTTCACAAATGGCATCTATCCAGAAGGCGAGATACAGCCATACAAAGACGAGTCGGTTATCTTTCCTGCGTCATGACCAACCTACTGAAATAAGTATACAGTAACGCATGGAGAATTACTTCGGAGGAGAAGCGATACAACGAGAAGCTGGCCATGGAAGATCCGGATGTCACATATCAAAACATTCGTCGTGCCGCGGAAGTCCATCGTCAAGTTCGTCAACGTGCTCGCAAGTTTATTCGCCCAGGATTGAGCATGACCGAGATCGCGGAATATATTGAAAATGGAACACGCTCTGTTGTGGAGGAGAATGGTCTGGACGCTGGGGTTGGTTTTCCGACGGGGCTCAGCCTAAACAACTGCGCCGCTCATTACACCCCAAATGCTGGGGATACAACAAGTGTGTTGTGCACCATTGCTTATTTTCGGAACTTATCAAAGACCAGTTTTGCAACAGGGTGACGTTCTCAAAGTGGACATTGGAGTTCATGTCAGAGGTCGCATCCTTGACTCGGCGTTCACGCTCACGTTTGAGCCGACTTACGATAAGTTGGTCGAAGCTGTCCAGGCTGCGACCAATACTGGTATCAAAGTAAGCAGCACTCGCTTCTCGTAACTCACACCAATTCATCTGGTTTCAGGAAGCTGGCATAGACGTCCGTCTGGGGGAACTCGCAGGCTACATACAGGAAACTATGGAGTCGTATGAAGTTGAGGTTGATGGCAAGATATTGCCCGGTATGTGCACGCTTTGTATTTGCTCGCTTTGGCCGATTGATCCTGGTGCATAGTCAAACCCATTGAAAATCTTAGCGGGCATTCCATCAATCAATATCAAATACATGGTGGAAAATCAGTGTTGCTCGTGAAGAACGAGGATCAAACCAAGATGGAGGAGGGTGATTACTTTGCAATTGAGACTTTTGGCTCGACGGGTCGAGGTTGTGTTGTGGAATACGTCAGCGCTGCATTCCTGTGAGTCTGATCGAGCTGACGGGATTTCTCAGGGCGACTGCTCGCACTATGCAAAGATCGTGAATGCGCCTCGAGTACCACTCCGGTAAGGCAATCGTGGACTGGCTGCGCACTGCTCATTTATCGTATCAAGTTTGACGTCAGCGAAATCGTTGCTTAAATCCATCACGAGCAACTTTGGCACGCTTCCGTTCTGCCGCAGGTATCTTGACCGTGCGGGTGAGAGTAAATACCTGCTAGCGGTTAGTGTGCTCAAAACTGTACTGGAGGATACACTGATCGGACTTGCTTGGCAGCTGAACCATCTAGTGGGACAAGGGATAGTACAAGACTATCCGCCGCTGTGTGATGTCAAAGAAGCGATGACCGCACAATTCGTAAGCAGAGTAGTGCGATCGCGTGTGTGAATGGGCTGACGTGCAAACAGGAGCATACGATCTTGCTGCGGCCGACGGTGAAAGAGGTGGTCAGCCGAGGAGATGATTACTAGTACAAGTTTGTCTGCCAAGAGCTGACGTGAAATGAATGACCTTGCAAAAAACAAAACAAAACAACGAAGTCAGATCCAGAAAAGGCAAAGTCTCCGTCAAATCCCCGCCCCCTGAGTTTCTCTCTGCCCGCTGAAAATTGTCCAGCATGCTCCGAGATTCTCCCCAGCTTTTCTACGACAACATCAGTCCTATAACTTCTCAGCGCAAATCAGTCACTAACCTCCTCCGGGATTTCGACAGCCCCGGCGTCTTCCCTCCGTCTGCTCGAATAGACAGAACTCTCAAATTACAGAAGCAAGACTCCTTCAAGCTTTGGGACGCATGGAGATATCCCATCTTCGCCGTAAACAGAGGTACCATATATTCCCTTGGCATTAACAATTTCTGAGTTCCGCGCAGCATCGTCCCTCGCTCGCGACATTCTCGTGCACCATCTCTGGGGTCCACGCAGAAGAACGTGGGGGATCGAGATGACAGTGCTCAACAGCATGATGAGAGATGTCTCTAGGCACTCGTCATTGGCCGACATCGTGAGCTTGCATCGTATATGCAGCTAATTGTGCGATTGAAAAACCATCGAGACGATGGTTCGAATGGTGATGGGACTTACAGGCCTGGTCCCTCTCCCTGCAGATGCCTTGGTTACCCCTGTCACATTCCGTGTTCGTAAACGGAATCTCCGTGGAATATTAGCAGGTTTGGATGCAATGGAAACCGGAACTCGAGAACTTTCGGGCGAATGGGTTGTTGGGAAGAAGTTGTGGCAGACCTTGCAGTCAGACTACAGATCATCCCACCACTCAGCTCACGAAACAACTGTGCTAGAGGATGCATCTCCTCGAAAGAAACATTCGAGAGTTATCCTTTACGTGCATGGAGGTGAGCTGATTATTGCCTCTGAGAAACAAGGGCTGATCCGCATATATCCAGGCGCTTACTACGCCTCGAGTGCTGCTGCACAGAGGATGATAACCATACAGATGTCAAAATACACTGAGACGCGTGTTTTTGGTTCGTGATTTCGCATACATGAACAGACTTCATTTTTTTCATTTTTTCTACCAGCGATCGATTACCGCCTTGCACCAGAGACCTGTTTTCCGGGTCCTCTGCATGACGTGCTCAGCGCGTATCTACGCCTCACGGAGGATCTTCATGTTCCTCCAGAAAATGTCGTGTTAGCAGGTGATAGCGCAGGAGGTGGCCTATGTCTGGCATTGTTACTCTATCTACGAGACAACGATTATCCTCTGCCTGGAGGCGCAGTCTTGTTTTCGCCTTGGGTGGGTAAGTAACCAACTGCTCTGACACTCTCTGCGCCAATTAACCGTGTCATAGATCTTACCCTTAGTTGCCCCTCCTGGGACACCAATGCCGAGGATGATATAGTCCCAATTCCTGGACCTACGGCACACTTGCATCCCGTTGTAATGTATCTCGGCGATAGGCTCGAGGAGTACTTGACCCACCCATATGCCAGCCCAATATTCGGTAAATTTGATGGCCTCCCTCCATTACTCATTCAATGCGGAGAGGCAGAGGTTCTGCGCGACGAAATCATGCTTGTTTCCCACAAGGCAACTCTCGCTGGTGTTCATGTCCAACACGAGACGTATGAGGATGCAGTATGTACCATTTACAGCCCTTGCTCATGCATTCTTACATGCCCCACAGGTCCACGTCTTCCAGGCCTTTCCGTTTCTTGGCGCGACTAACGAAGCCTTTGTCTCGTGTCGCGAGTTTGTTCGTCGCCGCCTCCCGGAGCTGCAAGCCTCCACGCCAAAGATTCTTGATAACATCTGTGAAGCACGCCTTGACGACGATATAGATAACGACAATATACGCGTGGTCCGTGGAGATGGTGTTGAGACCTCTTCGGGCAGATACGATATGGAGGTGCAGATGAAACATGACGACCCTCGTAATGATGAAAATCTCCCAAGCTGGGGACCAACCGCAGTGCCCTCGGATACTATCTCGGACGCAGATGCAGATTCGGAGGTCGCCCATTCTGTGGCCGCGTCTATGCAGTCGCATTCGGGTCTTCGGCGGATCAAGTCGGCGCTCTGCCTCCTGGCTGTGGACCCGCCTTTGACCATGTCTGAGGGCGCCTGCAATAGCGATCACCAATCGACATCCGAATACTCGATGATACGACATTCGTCGCCGAGAATACGCAAGGCAAGGAGTCACACAAGCATTGCCTCTTTCGTGGAGCAATGGACATTGTCTTCCAAAAGTTGCGGCATAAGACAAGCTTCACAAGTGGCAAGGTAGCGTCGTTAAATAACACAGTCCGTGATCGTTATATCTCGAACCCATAAGGATACAATGACATCTCGTGTACATAACTTTGGTATCTGATCCGTTTACCATCGCTCGATCCCAGTCTCGCCAATGATCCCTGACAGCACAACCTTGTGAATTTCTAATTCTTCGACGACATTCTGCAGTGCCCTACGCTCCCAGTGTCCGAAGATGAATCCTTCATACAACATCGTCGTGGTCAACCATGCGATGAAGATGGTGAACAATACGAAGATGGGGTTGGCCCATGGCAGAGGGACCCAAGCAGAGCCAACGATGAGGCCCAACAACAACAGTATACCGAGCGCAAAAGTGGCCAGCTCGTGGCGGGAGCGATACTGGGAGTTGCGATATGAAGTCTGGAGGGCACCGAGAATCTCGGAAACCGTCCCCAAGGACATTTCGGACGGGGTATCAGCCCAAGGAGATTCGGTTCCCTTGATGTCCATGTCTCTGTCTTCGAGTGTAGTGTCTTTCTGAGTATGGCGCGAAGTGATGACGAGCGTTGCCTCCACTCCAAAATGGTCGGAGTACGAGCACGTGTTCCCTGGTATGGGGTCCGTGAAGATAACCTTGGAATCCCTGCACATCAGTCTATATGCATCGGGGTTGTCGAGGATGCGGCTGGGCTGACGAAAAAGAATGTAGTCGAGGCGCTTGCCTACCACTGCGCTCTTGGGAGGCCCGGAGTCGCGGTACGAATTTAAAGGGGAGTCGGCAGTGACGCCGTATTTTTCTATGCTCTCACGAGGAGAGATGATCCCCGTCGGTGGAGGAACGGCTGGATGTGAAATCGCCCATGAGTCGATCAAACCAGTATGGCTGCGGACGATATTCATGGCAACGCTGCCGGGAATACTATTGAAATCTCCGGTCTAGAAATAACTGAGGAAAGCACCACTTGGACGAAGGGTGATCTTACAGCAATAACGTATCGCCCGAGTTCCGCAGCTTGCCTAACGACCTTTGCAAATTCCCATGCGTTGACAAGTCGGTGGGATCGGTTATACTCCGGGCCGTCTTCACCACCTTTGGCGTAGAACTGACGGGAAAATGATGACCCCTCTGGAATAGAGACGGAGAGTGTGGGCTCACGTGTGTATCAAATATTTGCACCTCTCCGAGGGTGGGATGGAGGATGGTGACACTCGCAGCAGCCTTGCCAACATACCAGTCTCCACCAGTGACGTCCATCGGTTCGCCATTGAGAGAGTAGGGCGTGATGGAAGTGGCGATGATCGGCCATTTCGTGAAGATAGCCAAACCAGCTCCCAATGCACCGCTTCACGGATATCATTGTCTCAGCTTTCTGCAGACCAAAGCGGGACGAACGGCCCGACACTGGTACCGTCGAGAACGTACCTATGGAAGAGTTTGGCGTAAGGAAGTCTGTGGGCGACTTTGTCGCGGATTTGTTCGTAGTCTGCGGTTACCCATATTTCCTGGAGGGCAATGATATCGTGGTCGGACCTCGAGAAAGCGTCAGCGATTGCAGCTATGCGCTCGCGTCGGTCTTTGGAGACAAACTTCAAGCCCCTGTAACAAAACAATGTGAATTCGAGCAGGAAGAAGAGAGGGAAATGACACACCAGCAATTGAGACTGGCAACGCGAATTTCTTGCATGGTGACCGTGACCGAGAGGAGCCTTTGCGCCGCCACGCCGCGCTAGCGTGTTTATTAGAGGGTTACACGTGACTCGCACTTTGGAATAAGTCGACCATGTCTACGGCGGTGTTCACCCGGGACGAGTACGTTCAAGTCAACGCCAGACCGTCCACGCCGACGCTCACATCGCGCTCGACAGCATAGACATATCGACCAGGGCCGCAGATCAGTTCACGCGTCTGTACTACTCCACCTACGACTCCCCCACCCGTGCAGACGACTTGCCAAAGTTTTATCGTGCTACGTCGACGCTGACATGGAACGGCAACCCGTGTCAGGGCGTGGATGGTGTCAAGAAACTGATCCAGAACATGCCTGGCACAAAGCACGAAGTTCAGTCCCATGATTGCCATCCCATTCCAGGTTAGTCCATCCACCTTCTCGCTCTCCGTCATCTCACTGCCCCCCACAAGGCTCGCGGCCCCCTTCGTTGCTCGTGACCGTGGCAGGAAATGTCACCCACGGGAAAAATCCAGAACATCCTGTCACCACAGGTCGATCCGTAGAAGGACAGCCAAGGGTGTTCTTCCAGACGTTCATGCTTGTCCCAGACCCAGCCGCGCCTGTTGCCGGTGTGGGGGAAGTCGCAAAGTACTACGTCGACACTGATTCGATGAGATTCGTAGGATGATCTCGATGGAAGTACAATTGTACCAGCAATCGAAGTTTACATCTTTGAGAGCACGTCAAGTAAAAGAAAAGAACATGAATGTCTGAGGCAATGATATGCAAGTAATAGTCTATTAGTACATAACCAACACCGTGCAGGAAAATGCAGAGAGAAATCAACCGAATGTTTGACTCTGTCGATATAGTCAGTAAACATTCCATATGGAAAGGACGAGAAACTCACTGAGCGAGCACTTCGTTTGACTTTCGACAACCGCCATTCGTCTGCCTTTTCGTATTTGTTGAACAATGGTTCGATCTTCTCTTGCTTCTTGCGCTTGCTGATTTTGTTGGCATCGGCGACCTTGAAGAACTGAGGTGCAACTTCGACAAGCCACTTGGGCTCAACGGTGGTTACATTGTGGCAATATTCGCGAGTCGTGAGCACCAGTTCGTTGTAGATCAACCACTCTGGGTTGCGATTGAAAAGCGCCGAGGATGGATGAATATAAACCGGTGTGCCCTCAACAAGAGTCTTATATCCCTCTTGCGGATCTTTTTTTGCAGCATTCCTGAAGAAGCCAGAGCAGATGGCCTTGCGAACGAGGTTGAAGTCCCTCCCGGAGGATAGAATATCGTGTTTGTACCTTCATCATTGTCAGTTCCAGAGCGCAGTTAGATCTCAGCGACGGTCTCACCTGTCCATGATTCCGACAAGCTGTTTGCGAATATCCTGCGCTCGTCTCATGCTCCTTGCTTGTATAAAGTTCTCATAGCACCACGGGTTGGAGAAATTCGCTCCTTTCCATCCGTTGTATACTGTGAGCAGCGTCAGATGATCACCCTCCGGCTGATGGAATTTGGCCTTCTTCGAATCTGCCTGAGCTTGTTTTTCCTTTGGTCTGTAGAAGACCGTTTGGACAGACAACATGGCCACGATGGAAAGAATCTCCTCCGAACACCCGAGTTCTACAGAAGCGATGACCATTTTCGCCAGCGGCGGATCCATGGGGAAGTCCGCCATCTTGCGTCCGAGACGAGTCAACAATCCTTCATCATCGAGCGCGGAGAGAGCATAAAGCGCCTCCAAGGCAGTAAGCATCGTTTGTGCAGGTGGGGGGTCCATGAAATCAAAGCTGAGCAAATCGTTGATGCCCATCGCCTTGAGAAGTAGTATGGTGGATGCGAGGTTCGTTCGTTGGATATCGGGAATTGAAGTGGGTAACATCTCATTACGAAATGCTGCTTCAGTGTACAGTCGATAGCATTTTCCAGGACCAGTACGTCCGGCGCGTCCGGCGCGTTGGCGTGCCTGAGCTTGTGAGATGGGCATGACCACCAACGAATCCATACCCAAACGAGGATCGTACGCGTTCTGCTTTGAGAAACCAGGATCGATGACGTAATAGATACCGGGTATAGTCAATGAGGTCTCCGCGACATTGGTCGCGATCACGACCTTGCGAGCGCCAGGTGGAGTGGGCTCAAACACCCGCGACTGGACTTCGGAGGGTAGAGCAGAGTAGATAGGAAGGATGATGAGGTCGGGAACCTTTGGGCCAAGAGCCTTCATCCGCTCGAATAGTATTTCGCAGGAGGTATCAATCTCCTCCTGTCCGGTCAGGAAAAGGAGGATATCACCTGGTGGTTCAGAGAGATGTATTTGCATGACAGTGATGAGTGACGCGTCAAGGTAATCTGACTCTGGCTCCTTCGTATACAGGATTTCGACAGGGTATGTTCGGCCTGGGATAGTAAAGATCGGACAACCGAAAAAGTACTTGGAGAACTTTTCGGCATCCAATGTCGCAGAGGTGACAATCAGCTTGAGATCTGGTCGTTTCTTGACAGCCTCTGAGAGTGGGTTAGCATGATAGCGCAAGTCCGGCACAAGTACTCACTCTTCAGCAGTCCGAATAAGACGTCCGTAGCGATAGTACGTTCGTGGGCTTCGTCCAACATAATCACAGAATACTGACTGCAAAGAGGGTCGATGACAGACTCTCGCTGAAGCATTCCGTCCGTCATGTATTTGATTTTCGTTTCTGGGCTAGTGCAATCCTCAAAACGGATCGTATATCCAACCTCTTGGCCGAGACGACATCCGACTTCCTCTGCGACACGTTTTGCTACTGACATTGCAGCAACACGACGTGGTTGCGTGCAACCAATACGGCCTCTGTCGGCGAATCCGGATTCAGCAAGGTATTGGACCATTTGCGTCGTCTTTCCAGATCCAGTATCCCCAACGACGATGAGGACTTGGTGCTAAGGAAGGAGTCAGTATTTTCCCCGCTTGTCAGAAGGATGGCATTACATCACCGATAGCCTGAAGCAACGCATCTCTGAGCTTGTATATAGGCAAGTTCTTCCGTTGATCTTGAATGCTGAGCGTCGGAACTTCACCATATGTCGTCGCCTTGTTAAACGTCGACTCCCTCCACTTTGGAACTTCCCCCGCTTTCTGGTCCCTGAGATTGCTTCTAAGGTCTTGCGCGAAGACTTTCTCGGTGTCCTTGGCCATAGGATCTAACCACGGGGCACTGAAGTCGCGAGCCTCGGAGTCTGCACGTTCATTGGCTTCTTGCTGACGGAGTTCTCGTCGTTCTTTTGCCAATGCTGCGCCGCCGATAGCTGCCCTGTTCATAGAGCCGTCTGGTGCCTTGATAATCTTCACTGGACTCAGGTCAAGGGTACGCTTCGTTTGTCCAGCCAAGAAGGGTGGTTCTTCTTCTCGAATTTCGACGTCTAGCTCTTCCTCCACCTCCGCGCGTGCCACTGGATTACTGAAATCCTCATCCAGGTCGGGGTACTCTGAAGCATCTATGACTCCGGAGGATATAAGCTGTTTGATTTCCCAACGTTCAGGTGACGTGAGGCGTTTGGCAGACCGCACTGGATGTTCCTCCCGGGATCGCAAGGGAACAGCATTGGCTCCAGACGAAGCTCGTACAGCGCGTTGTCGTTCCTCCTCCATCTCCGCTTCGGATTTGATGCGCAGGTGAGGCGTAAGATCACGACCGGTGGCCTGGTCGACGTCTTTCATGGAGAGACCTACTCGACTACCCGCGACGCTCATAACTTTGATTTTAACGCGTTGGCCTCTACTGAGCAAGTCCGAGGCAGAATTCGCACGAGCACCTTGCTGGATGTTTGAGACGTGCACCATACCTGTTGCAGAGTGAGAATGGACAAAATGGCTTCATACTACAAAACAGGCTTACCTTCGACGCGCCCAGAAATGCCCTCGAGTTGCACAAAGGCACCGAAATCTTTCAGCCCCGAGATTCGACCGTCGTAAATCTTGAATAGAACCGCACTCTCGTCCTGAGACGTGCGATCTCTTCCTCCATTTCTATAATCCCTCCTCGGTTCGAACGAGCGACCTCTGTCTGGACTGCGACTTCGTCTCCGGGGTGGGGAGCGGGAGCGGGAGCGATCCCTCCGTTGGGGCATTTCTTCCGTTCTGTCGACCTGCACCTTCTTCTTTGCAGCACCTTCAAACTGAGCCATCATATCATCCACCTCTTGCATCAGCACATCCTTGTTCAATTCTTGGTCTGGCACAGCAAGACCAGGAAAGAGACGCTTCTGCTTATCGGCCTCGGCGCCTTGAACATCAGAATCAGAGAGAATGTTTGCAAGTTCCTTTGACTTCTTTTTATGCTTTGGGTGCAGGCTGAGAATGAGGCGGTCGATATTTTCGATAGCAGAGTCCGGAAGAGAACCATTTAGCTTCTCCTTGAATTGCTTGAGGGACGTGGACTCTTCGTGTAGATTGATGACGTATTCTGCGAGTACTTTGTCGTTGACCTCGATGTAGTTGTAAACCTCCTGCGTTATTCTCGCGACCAAGGAGAACAGTTCGAGGTTGTAGAGGTCGTCCGTCATCGTAGTTTGCTTCAAGGAAATGAGCTTTGCTGACGTAAGTTCCATTCGTTTGCATGGCTCCACGCGCCGGTGGAAGAGGCATCGTAAAGTCTGGAAATGCCGGAAACTCGTCAAAGTCTGGCCCGGACCAGCCCACTGCAGAGGAGAAACCTCTCTTTCCTCCTGGATCCAAGTACCCACTAAGTTTGCTTCAAGAAAGGTCGGCCCGTTCTCTTCGTGTAGCCCGTGACTTTGAACCCCACAATGCATGCGGAGGTGGAGAGTTGCCTCAGCCGCACGCATGGCGGAGTACGCAGGTCGAGCTGCACTCTGTGTGCAACCCATATCTCACCATGGTGCATGCCATCACGCGTCTAGATGCCAAAAAAACGGTTGGGAAAAGCCAGTCGTCGATACCGTAAAGTTTCGTGTCTTCTTTCTGGCGCTCAACTTTTCTTACCCAGCCACCAGCGAAAACACGGTGAAGACTGGGCGTTTGTCGTATGGTTGAGTCGTATCAATAAAAGAACGTCTCAGAAGACAAGCGTACGATTTGAGTCACATCCGCCCTATACGCGACCTACTGCCCTAGAGGCACGCCATTGGGGAGCAACTTACGCCCTGTACCGTGTTCGTACCTTCCGTTTCGACTCTGCTTTCTTGGCGCGTATCGTGTTGAACCATTTGTATCGCGTTAGTTTTGTAATGGAATGCAACTCAATCGTGTTCTACCTCCTGGACCTCGAGAGTATTGGACTGAATTGGCTGCAGAACACAAAGAGGCTCCGGAGCACCAAAAGTGGATGTACGACGCCGATCCGTTCGCTGCACGAAGGGAAGTAGAAGCAAGACAGGCAAAGGCCACTCAAAAGAAGGAAGAGAAAGCTGCTGGGTCTTCGGTTTCTCCTAAATTCATCCAAGCCCCAGAAGTGAAAATGTCTAGCACCCTGCGCGATCTTGTAGAGGATACTGTCAAGAAGGGGAGGAATCCCCTCTTTTTCAACTGCGCGTTCTCATTTCAATCCTTTCTAGGCCAGTGCATTTTTCCCGCATCATGAGACGTCGTCTTTGGTGCTAGGGGAAGACGACATCCCTACTGTGACTCAGCGACTTCGACACTTGGGCTTCCAGCAAATTCAGATTGAAAAGGCCATATCCTATCTCTCTGCACATACCCCTCTAGGCTCGCATCTATTGAGCTCATTGGCTCCTCTAGAAGCTTGTATCGAATACCTCCTCTTACACGTCGCTGAATCTGACCTTCCGCGACATTTCTTTTCTTCCAACCATTCGTCCGAACCATTCGTTGTCTCCGGACACTCCGGTGCCGATAGCCTGAAAAAGCGGTGGACTGAAGATCTCGCGATCAAGGAAGCGGGCTTCCCTGCGCATGTGGTCAGGGAATGCACCGCCGATCCAAATATAGCAGAAGACCTAGTACTTCTCATCGCCGCACTCTCTTGCAGACTCATAGGAAAAGATACAGGGATGCCATTCGAAGGGAACGCGAACTTGCAGTCTTCTTTCCAAGAGACAAGGGACCGGACTGACGAAGTAGAGGCACTTGGAGCTCATCTCGTCGACTCGTGCCACATCGTCATGCCGCTATTCAGTGCCCCGGTGCAACTTCATGTTATCTTCCCACCTGACACTTGCAGCGACAGGTCGTCGCCGGCTGTGTACGTAGGATCGCAATCGGTGGCGCCATATATTCGACTGCATCTACTTGCAGAGCTTCTACGTGCGGCTGAACGAGAGGACTTCATCGAACCCGGTGAAGGTTTTTTGATTGCAACCATGCGAGTCCTCGAGGAACATTGGGCCCAGATCGAAACGAACGGACCACCCGAAATGTTAACAGTAGTCGGGCATCTCATTCTGCCTACCGTCGTACCACAAATGCCAGTACCATACGATGAACCTGACGTCAAAGATAACAGAAAGACTACGCGTCGAAAGGCCGGACGTACGTACGACGACCGATCAGACGAACAAGTCAAACGAGACTTTGAGAAAACGTGTCAGACGAAGAAGTATACAGACATGCTCGCCTCTCGTCAGCGTCTTCCTGCATTTTCGGCCAAGGATCAGTTCTTGAGCGTTTTGGACAAGCATAGAGTCGTCGTTGTCGTGGGAGAGACAGGTGGAGCCCATCCGTTTTATTTCAGTGGTTGATGCTCACAGTCCACCTCAGGATGCGGGAAGACCACACAACGTACGTACATGATGCGCCCATCCGTTCATTATCATTCACGCTCCAAACGTCATCAGTACCTCAGTTCATATTGGACTCTCTTATCCAGAATGGCCATGGCTCGAATGCATCCATCGTTATCACGCAGCCCAGGCGAATCTCCGCACTGTCCGTAGCGGCACGTGTATCTGGAGAGCGCGCAGATGACGGGTCCGTTGGCTACGCCATTCGAGGTGAGAATAAGCAAGACAAACGAACCAAACTTCTGTTCTGCACTACCGGAGTGCTGCTCAGGCGCCTCGGTTCCCGGGACAAGCTCGACAACGTAACGCACGTCGTCGTGGATGAAGTAAGGCACCAGACAATATCATGAGTTGGTCTCACAGAGCACTGAATCCAGGTACACGAGCGTTCTGTCGACGGCGACTTTCTTTTGCTGGAGTTGCGAGAACTTCTTTCGACGCACAACACGCTTAAAGTAATTCTGATGTCGGCTACCATCAACCATGAAATATTTATCAAGTACTTCAACGACGCTCCCCTGCTTACCATTCCGGGTTTCACACATCCAGTAGAGGATATGTGAGCACATCTTCCGTTCGCCGTCGACGACAGGCTAAACTCGATCAGATACCTGGAAGATTTCATAGATATGTTAGATTATGTGCCTTCCGGAGGGAAGGGTAGCAAGAAGGGACAGAACAACAAGGAGTACGAAGATGAACTTAGATCCCAAGGACTCAGTAAGCGGGGCATATCCTCCGTTCAGAACATCGCAGCGGCAGAACACATTGACTACCATGTACGGCAAGCCATCTTCGCAGACAGATACCGCATCTCATCGCATATCACACTAGTTAATCTCCGCACTCGTCAAGCATATCGTTTCCTCTGCGGATGTGCCGGCTGGCATCCTCATTTTCCTGCCCGGCGTGCAAGAAATACGTCAATGTATTGCTGCCATTTCGAGCGTGGTAGTTGATAATGAGACAGACATTTACCCTCTCCATGCTAATCTTACCAGCGGGGAGCAACGCGCGGTATTCAATGCGTCGAAGAAATGGAAAGTCATTGCTGCTACGAACGTCGCCGAGGCAAGTATTTGCTCGAGTTCTAGTGATCGGTCCCACTTAGCGAATCTGACAGACATCCATCACCATTGATGACGTGCTCTATGTCATCGACGGCGGAAAAGTCAAGGAGACGAACTACGATCCGGCCACTGGGCTTTCTATCCTGGCAGAGCAATGGGTAACTCGTGCAGCTGCCAAACAGCGTAGAGGAAGAGCGGGTCGTACGAAGCCAGGCATATGCTACAAGCTATACACGCGGAAGCAGCAAGAAAACATGAATGCTTTCCCTGTCCCGGAGATTCTTCGTATCCCTCTCGAGAGTATTTCGTTGACGGTCAAAGTCATGCGAGAGGACGAGGATGTTCAGGCGAGTTATTATTGCGTCTTGTCCGCGTGTACGACTTGAATTTGGGTTTCACAGCACTTTTTGAAGAAAGCGATTGACCCTCCCGATATATCGGCGATGGACAAGGCATGGTCGACCCTGCAAGAGCTAGGAGCTGTGGATAAGGAGAATAAGCTCACTGCCCTGGGGCGTTATATGGCAAGTTTCATGGTATGTAGCCAGTCGACTGCCCTCTCATTCTACTCTAGGCTATGCTTCCTTTGGATCTAAGACTGGGCAAGGTGACCCATATGTCTCTTAACTTCTACATGCGGATGCCTGATACGTCCAGATGCTGGTGCTCGGATTGATTCTCAGGTGCCTGAACCCTGTCCTCACGATAGTTGCAAGTTTGTCCTCCAAGACCCTGTTCATCAGCCCTCTGGAAAAACGCGAAGCGGCCACTCAGTACGACGGTAGTTGTCCTTTTTTACTTGCACTCATGCACTATTTTTTTTTTCGCAGATCGAGGCTCCGTTTCGATAAACACAACAGCGATCTTCTCACAGACGTTCACGCATACGACGAGTGCATGCGACTCCGCTCTGGCGGCGAGTCTACGGGCGCCTGGAGGAGATTCTGCGAAGAGGCAAGTATTCCAAACACTAGCAGGTACTTGAGAAACTCAGGTATCACACAGAACTTCATCTCGACGGACACCGTCCGCGAGATAACATCGCTCCGACAAGATTTCTTTTCCTCCCTCTCAGACATGGGGCTGATCGCCTTCTCGTCCACTCCAGACTCGCCGAACCTCAACTTCAACAGCGCGAACACGAACCTCGTCAAGGCCGTCATCCTCGGGGGTCTTTGGCCACGCGTCGCACGCGTCCACCTGCCCTCGTCGGCCATCAAGTTCGACAAGGTGCAGGCGGGGACCGTGCAGCGCGAGAACACGGCCAAGGAGTACAAGATGTATGACCCTGGGAACGGCAGGGTCTTTTTGCACCCTTCGTCGGTCCTGTTTGGCGAATCGACGTGGAAGTCGCCGTTTTTGGCTTATTTTCAGGTGCAGCAGACGACAAAGGTTTTTGTGAGGGGTGCAACCGAGGTATATATGCCAGCGAATAGACTGGTAACCGTTTGATCGTTCACCCCCGTCAGGTACCCATGTATGCGCTTTTGCTATTTGGTGGGCCGGTGTCGGTGAACCATGTCGGTGGTGGATTGGTTGTCGGGAACGGAGACCGCACGTTCAGGTTGAGGGCTTGGCCACGGATCGGAACACTTGTTAATCAGCTACGGTGAGCCAATCAAGGCATGTATGCCTTGCGCATCGCTAATGCAACTTTGCAAGTTGGCTCTTGGAGGCACAGTTGCAGCAATGTATCGAGCAAGGTGTGATGCTGGGGACTGAGCAAGACATGCTAGTTTCGAATGCGATCACAGCACTTTTGGAACAGGACGGATTAAGTGGATATTGAGGCTGGGCATCGTGATAAGATACAAATCTATGGTAGAGATGGTATACATGGGGTTGTTGAATACTTCTATTACCCATCTGAAACTGCTTGCTCTGTCGGCGAGTACAAATGCATAAGTTATGCTCAATCCGTGATACAAATAAAGTGGGTAAGATAGCTTTTCATGGTGAGAGCGTGTTGGTGATGGGGGGTATGAATTTCTGAAATCGTTGATGTTGGAGTAACACGAGCTTTTCATCCAATTCGTTGATAAATGTACGAGGGGATAATTGGGTGGGTGACGTCGACGACGTTGCGGGGAGAAGGCTTGCATTGATAGAGTGGTTTCGATCTTTCTGGGATACAGGGGGCGTCGTCTGAGCGGTCGTCTGCAGGGAACGTGGAGGGGTCGTAGAGTCTGGGATTGGCATCTGGGCATTCCACGGGGGAGCATAGGGTTGTGTGCGTGCAGTGAGTTTTCGGCGGATCTTGGTGATAGGCGTCGGATGAACGTTTGGGGAAGGGTCCGGTGAGCCGGGTTTGGGTTTGAATATGGATTTAAGTTTGCTAACGAGCATGCGACGGCCTGCGCGAGCCGGAGGACGTGACACGGCGAACAACGAAGGACAAATGAAACTGCTCACCTGCGGGCGATGAAGACGTGGACGCACCAGAGGGAGATGAAGATGAGGAGTCTGGATATTTGGAAACTGTGAAAGAGATGAACAAATGAGCAGGAAGAGACAAAGAAAATATTACTTGGTGGAGATAGCGTTCTCGATCTGGAGGATTTCCTGAAAAGGTTTGCGAGTTTCGAACGGCGGTGCAGCAGGGGGGACGAATCGGAGGAGGCCGTCGGAGGAGGAGGAGAGTGCACGGACCGCTGATCGACATGATTAATTAAGGCGGGTGAGTAGGAAGTACCAGAGGATCCGCGTCTGCCGGGCAATGAGAGACGGAGAAGGGTGGAAGGCCTCGTGGACTTTGGGGAAGAATGCACAGCAAGGGGAGGTGGGGAAGAAGACGGAGTAATTCGGCCAAACTGATCTACGCGAGCGGGAGGGGAATCCGGGTGTAGCGATCTCTGTTTTTGGAAAGGGGTAGACCATCGACGCTGTACGGGGGGTGGCAGAGAGGAGGAAGAGGGAAATGATGCTGCAGAGTTTGAGGTGGGAGGGGAAAAGGATACATGGCGAGTTGGCAGGGGAGTGGTGTTAACAGGGGTAATTGGAGCGGGGAAAGTTCGGAGAAAGAGAAAGAAAATTGCGACGAGAAGAGAGAAGAAAAGGACGACGACGACGAACATGAGCGTCTGCGAGAAATGCAAATGTCCATCGATCGTCAGAGCGTTGACGACGACATCTTGACATTCACAAAATATTTTGACAAGTCGAACGACTTTCTTAATTTCATTCTCCGCGGCACTTTCTAGCAAGTAAGTATGTCCGATGACGACGAGGACGAGTTCGCAGCCTACGATTTCTCGGAATTCACAAGTCAAGATTTCGCGCAGATCGACGCCGGTCTCGCTCGTCCAGCAGTGCACATCACGATAGAACAAGACAGCCCTTTTCAAAAGTTTCTCTCCTACAAAAAACACCTCGCAGTCACAGACATCACTGCCCCCCTTTGGTAAGCATCAACTCGTCACCTCCGACGGACGGCTCTCCAATTCTTCCAGGTGTGAGGCACAGTACGAGTATAGTCTTTATGGCCGACGTAACAAACCCCTTCATCTCCGCCCTTCTTCCTTCACCTCGAAGAACGGTAAGCAAATACGCGTCCAACCTGAGATCGCCCAAGCAAACGACCGCACACTCAAACGCGGCAAGGTATCCTCCATCTTCTTCCCATCGTGTACCACCTCTCATACTCCCATATAGTCTGTGCACAAAGCCTTGGAAGTCGAACTACGTCCCGACAAAATCGTCGTCCGTCCCGTCTCCGATGAAGAGCGCTTCGGTCTTCGGTCAGTCTCTTTGCCTTCAGTACACGCCTTCTTTCATCATTGTACCCTAGTATTTTACAGCTCATCGACGGCTTTAATCAACTAATTTCCACTGGCGTCACGGTAACCAACTCTGTACTTCCTTTTCCATCGTATTGATCGCCCACAGAGGGAACTGCCCGTGTTCATAATCACACATGGCCAAGTCGTTCTGGGCATCATTGTATGTGTTCATTACTCCGTTCCCTTTCCTATTCATATGTTGCCAAGGACGAGGTCCTCTTAATTCGAACGAGCCAAGATCAAGTCGATCCATCGACAACACCTCCTTGCTCCCCACCAAAGAAAAGGCAACGAGTGGCATCTGCCACGAGCATAGCCAGCGAAGCTGGACCAGCCGGCCATGCGACGTCACCTTACATTCCTGGACAATCATACAAGTTACGTATCCTCGATTACAAGACTCGCCGGTCGCAACACGTTCCCTTGGACCAAGATTCTCTTGGACCACGCACCCAGCTCATGATGTATCATCGCATGCTCTCCGCCATCCTCGAACCTGAAACGTTCGACTTTGATCTACTGTGGACCCAACTAAAGATCGATCCTACGAAACCCTTTTCGGACAAGTTCGTGAAAGACGTCGAATGGGAACAACGACAGGCAGACTCCACGAATTGCAGCCTACATCTCGATCGCTTGGTTTCCGAGTGGAAATATATAATGCAACGAAAATCTGATGGCCTTGTGGGGGTCAGTCGACAACTGCAAATCGTCTACCGTCGGTCAGCATTTGCAGGAAAGCAGCGAAATAAAGGAAAGCATAGAGCTGCAAAGACAGTAGATGTAGATGACCCCCTCGAAGCTCTTGTGCTCCAAGAAGAACTCGACATTGCTCGCGCCATCGAAACGAGTCTCAGTGGGATCGCCCATCAAGAAGCCAGCCAGGTTGCTCATCGTGTAGCCCACCATGTCAAGCAAGCTGGGCCCTCGTTCACCGGCTGCACATCTACCATCTGGAAGAACCTCATTTCCCCGTTGGATTCTGAGCAATCCGACCCCGCGCTGGCTTGGGCAATTCAGCAATCGCTGTTGGACTGTGCAGACAAGGCGCGTGTGCATGTGACAACAAACACAGATATCGATCATGGTGGGGATCTGTGCTTGGAAATGTGGAAGTCGACATTGATGTGTCAGTTAGACGATCCACAATCTGATGAAACGAAGCAAGACGTAATCGCGCCGGAGGACGAGGGGCAAGGCAAATCTATCGTCGAGATATCGCCGATCATCGGAACGAAAGAGTTCGAAATGAATGACGACGAGCTGGATGCCCAGCTTGCCGACGTCCTCCAATGGTGGTTCGGTACGCGACCGGCCAAGGGAGTGGATCTCAGCCAAACGAATCGGTGCTTGTAAGTCATCGATTAGCTTGTTGTTCGTGGCAAGGGATTGACGTGCGACGTCAGTACGTGTGAATATCGGGATTCGTGTGAGTGGAGAGAGCAAAAGGCAAGGGAAGCGGCAAGGGCCGTATGACGTAATATATTATTTAGTAAGGGTCGGAATGAGCATCCAAACTATTTTTACGGAATATATTGACGACGATGGATGGTTGGGTAGACTATCTCCATCTTCATTTCCTCGGAGAACATGTCCTCTTCTCTTTCTTACGTCTCCAATCCTTTTCCTCCTTTCTTTTCTGTAGCATCATTATATCTCTAGTATGTCTCTTCGAGAGGTGCCGTTCGTCCCACACTCTTCCTCGCTTCCGTGCTCACATCCCTCATTGCAGATTTCTGACCGTCGTCTCGAATAAAAACATACAGCCCAGTTATGTACGGCACTCACGGCTTGCAACCGCAGCCTGGAGGAGTTCCATGTATGGTTGCCTCACTTTCTTGAGATTGTGAGCGGTTTCTCTTTCCCCTCGATAAGCTAGCTCATTGCGTGCAGGTTGTATATGCTCATAGCCATGTCAAATCATCTAGGGTGCGTGTCTCCGTCGTCGTTCATAACTCGCTCTTAACTACGCTTCCCAGGGCTATAGCCGTCGTCGTAAGCATTCCGAATCCCATTCCCAGGCAGCTACGAACCTTACAACCTCCCCTAGGTGATCACGCTCTCCATCGGACAGTTCGCCATCGAATATTTCGAATACCAAGAACCGATATCGGACGGACAGTACGTTTATAAAGTCAACTCGCCAGAGAGCTGACCGAAACACAAAGCACCGCTAGACTAGAGGAGCCCCTTCTCGAGACGTCGTTCCCAGGAGGAACGGGTCGCGCATGGCGTCATATCGAGCAACGCCGCACGAGGTCCAAGCCGGACAATATATTCATTCACCCGTACGAGTCCAACTTGGCGCGTGCCGATGCTGTGGCTCTCGAACTCGGTATCACTGGTGATACAGACCTAGTTCAGGGAAACATGGCCGACGGGGGGTCGTGGGAGCTCGGAAGAGGTAAAGACGTTGCGCGGGAGGCGTTTGGTCACTCGCACCGCCCCCTAGACTCTGATACCGATAGTTTTGATCATGCGGATGAGGATGGTGAGAGGGACAGTGTACCCGGTGAATGAACCCGCACAGGTTGCTAGATTGAGTCACCGGTCAGCTATCCTGAAAAAATAATATACCAAAGACACTGGATGCTCTCATCATATCGTAGCGGTGCTGTCACGCCAAGTCCCCAACTCCGCTTCCAGATTGCACAGAGCGGTCTCGAGATTTATGTACTGTACACTTGTGAAAAATCATGATGTGGAGCAAAGATACAATTCCAAAGAATGACTTATTACACCGATGGCCGACTGAAGATACATGCATTAGTCTCTGAAAGTTGTGGAAGAAATAAATGTATAATATTAGTCCGTTCGACACTGGGACTACTGGCACAACTTCGCAAGGACGAGGACAAGCTGAGGTGACGATTGTGGCTGCATTTCGTTTCACGCGACGCACGCTTCCCACGACCTACACCAACTTCCTCTCTCTCACAATCCTCGTATCATGCAAAACGATTCAACACAGCCCGCTCACGATGTTATCCTGCGCTCCTCAGATGGAACCCTATTCTATTCATGGAAGATCATCCTATGCATATCCTCCCCTGTATTCAGTGACATGTTCACGCTATCACAGCAGAATAAGGCTCATTCGGCGGATGACGGACGTCCGATCATAGACTTGTCTGAGGACAAGCGCACCATCGAACTTTTATTGTCGCTCTGCCACCCACCCAGCTGCAGCGGGAAAAAGTTCCAGATCGAGACTCTCGAGGAGCTTTGCGCCGTCCTCGAGGCAGCGACAAAATATGACATGATGAACCTCCGCCTCGTCGCACTCGAAGAGCTAACTAACCCCGCGCTACTTCGCCTGGACCCCGTGCGGATCTTCGCACTTGCCTGCCTGTATGGGCAGCGTGAGGCGGCCCGGCTCGCGGCCCAGCATACGTCAGCGCTACCAACGCTGCTGGCACGTGGCTATGTCCCCGAATTCGAGAAGGTTCACGCTGGCCTCCTCTGCCGCCTCGTTTTGTATCGCGAGGAGTGCGCGGCGGTTGCGCGTGCGCTGGCAGAAGATCATACCTGGATCGTGCATGGTGAAGACACATCACGACTTTTTGGGTGCGACGACTGCGAGGAATGGACCGCGATCAGGCTCCCGCCATCCAGAAAGTATCCGGCAGGTCGGGAGGAATCCATGCCGGTGCACAGATGGTGGATGGACTATATGAGGAATTCGGCAAGCGCGCTGCAAAGCTCCCCTCACAGCAACACTGTGAAAGACTCAGTGCTTGTGAGCAAAGTTTTGTTAGAGATGTCGTCTTCGGAGTGCGAAGAATGCAAAGCAGCACATAGCTGGGAAGCGTTCAGATCTTTTGTGAACAAATTTGCTCAGAAAATTGATGAAACGGTTGCAAAAGTGTGTCACTGAGTGTTCGCCCATCCGAACTGTGAACTGACCATTTCTTCTGCAGGTCAAAATCAATGTTGGATTCTAGTTCATTTGATGTATCTCCATCATGTAAATAGTAGAGAGAAGATAACAGTCCATACATATTGTCTCCAATTTGCTTCGCAGTAATCCCTGTTTGGCTTGCCATGAACAAATTAACTGATTTAAGTAAAGAGTGACTTTTAAGTAATCTCATAATAAAATTTTAATATAAATTGTCTCCTAATTTATTTTTTTAGATATAACTGCTGTTTGACTTGATAGCCTGAGGGCTTGAAATTCAGGGAAGATAAATGCTGATCCTCCTCAGGCGGAGGAACATTGGTGGCTCAGTAGCTGTAGAAGGTAAGCCAGCAATATGTACCCTTTGGGAAGGACTGTTGAGACAATTAGACAGTTTACACTACAAAATTCATTAGGACCAAATACACTTGGCAACATTGGTCCATCATTGGTCCAAGAATCCCATTGGAATTCCAGGTGCCACTGGTGGTGAAAAATATTGTCAGAGGCCTGGAATGATATATTGTAATATTCTTCTTAACACCAATATAAAATAAGAATATAAATATAATGTGTAATAATAATTAATAAAATTTGTACTTGCTAGTCCACCCACATCCTGTCAACTTGAAGATGCAGCACAACTGCCCCACAGCCTACAGGGCCACAGCCCACATGATGCATCATCTTCCCCCACTCTAACATTCCTATTAAGGAAATTGTAATTACACAACAAAGCAAAAGAGGAGCCTGAGATAGTGTCCACCTGGGGGATCTCATAAACTCCACTATAACAGGCAAGAATTTTATCCTGAAAATTCCTGACATTATACATATAATTAACAACATTGACTTATAAGCCAATCTCAACCAACAGCTTACCCTGTTGGAAAGAGAACATGGTAGCAGAATATCTGAGCTTGAAGCTGAGTTGGCAAGCTTGGTGAGTATTCTTATGATAATTATCTTATCTTCAAGCAAGAACCCTCAAGCTACCCACTATATCAGCCTGCATGGCCCAGCATGGGCAACATGCTGTCCACCACACCAGCAATGACGAGATCAAGGAGGCTATCCTCTCCCTCAAGGATTCAGAGGTGAGATTTGGAATTAAGGACAATATAATTTTTATTGTGGACATAGTACTAGAGAACTTCTGTAGACACACTGGCAATGGATGGATCAATATTTAGTCTCAATCTAAATGGTTAATTAAATGTAAATATGATATTTAATATAAAATGTTGGCTAACCATTATGACTAGATATTGGTCTGGCTGCTACAAACCTACTGCATTCATGTTTAATTGACCATTTGGACTATGACTAAATATTTATAGAATATTTAAAATTTTGGCCAACCATTTAAACTAGGACATTGACACAAGTAAGCTAATATCTAACTTTGAGTCATCAACTTGAATCTTTACTGATCAGTGATCACTATCTCAGCCACACCATCACAGGCCCTCTTCCTTATCATAGAGCCAAAGCCAGAGCTCTCATAAACTCTGCTACAACAAATAAGAATTTAATCCTGAAAATTCCTGACATTATACATATAATTAACAACATTTTGACTTATAAGCCAATCTCAACCAACAGCTTACCCTGTTGGAAAGAGAATAGCTTTAATTGACCATGGGTCTCCCATAGTTCTGATTGACACTGTGTTGGTGCTCAAGTTAGGCCTGCGGGTCCACATCTTGCATAAACCAATTGCCAGTGCTGTTTCCATGGCAATTCCTGGGGAAAGGGTGGGGATCAGCGAGTCACTCTTTCTGACTACATTTGCTTGCACTGTAGTACTTCTTTAGATTCCACTTCATGGTAGCAGAATATCTGAGCTTGAAGCTGAATTAGCAAGCTTGGTGAGTATTCAAGTTCTTATCTTATCTTTAAAATCATTTTTTATTGAATGTTGGGAGAAATCATATTTTGTACATCCAATTATGCTGTGGCACTTGCTGGATAGTAACAAGGAAAATATCACCCAAAAGCTTTCCACCCATTGCTTCAAGTTCAAGGATTTCAAGGAGGGATGATTACCAGATACAACATAATACAATATTTAAAATGTTGGCTAACCATTTAATCCTGGTTTAAATAGTAGCCAAATTTTGTATTCACATTTAGTTAACCATTTAGACTATGACTAAATATTGGTCTGGCTGCTACAAACCCACTGCATTCACGTATTTGGACTATGACTAAATACTTATACAGTATTTAAAATATTGCATTCATGTCTAATTAACCATTTAGACTAAGACTAAATATTAATCCATCCGTTGTGATGGTGGCTAGCATAATATTATCATACTATCATCACTACCTTAGTACTTTCAAAAATCATGTTGGATTCTAAGTTAACGACAGTGACTACCTTCAAGCCCATTCAATGTACATCCATGTAAATAGCAAAGAGAGGGGTGATAGTCATGTACAACTGTCTCACAATGCTCAATTGTCCCGATTGACACTTCCACCAACGAGTCCAGCTCGCTTCGTAGTAAACCCCCGTCTTGGCGTGGAACCGGTGGGACTATGAGAAGCCTCCTCTGATTTCCTTTGCCACTGATCAATGAGTTTACCGACACCTCGATAGGGCTTTTCGGGAGAAGGTGAACGCCGATCTTCCTCGGGTGGTGCAGAAGGGTTCGCAGCTGGAGAGGGTAACCCATCAATACCTCCTTGGGAAGAACTGTGCGACAGCAGTTTGCTAGATGACGACGTGGGCAACCCCGAAATCGAACTCTGGCCTCTGGACGCGACCCCCACCGGCAATTTATCGGTTGACCCAGTATAGCTAGGTTTTGCATTGACAGACAGCTGGCGCTTGTCGCTCTCGACAGCCTGAGAGACATCATCAGATGTGGGAGCAACTCGGGAAGGGGATAACTTCGACGCAAGGGGGGAATGCAGGGACTGTTGTAGAGCACGGCCTGTCGCCACCGGTACTACGCCCGGCACCACAGCTGATTTGGGGAGGGAAAGAGGGCCGGGGGACGCAACTCTCCCAATGGCCTCATATCTCTGTACTATGTCTGTGATCGATGTTCGACGTGTGCCACCCACGCGAGAGCCGTCTTGGGGGACGGAAAGACCAGAGGGTGTCACCGGCGTATCCACTTTCCCGTCAGAAGTGGACTTTGACATTGGGAACAAGAGCAAGGATTGTGGGCGGCCTCTCGAGGAAGACGTTGGCGTGTTGGTAGTTGAATTCACCGCCGACATCTGTTTCACGTGAGACCTGCCAGGAGAACGCCGATTCGGCGACCTGCTAGGTGATCGCGGCACCTCAACTACCCCAGCATTTGGAGCCGGTGCTTGTAGATGCTGCGGGGATGTTGCGAAGAACCTCGTCGCAGAAGGCACAGCGATGGACCGACTCTTCAAATGTTTCTCGTTGGGGGAATCGGTGGACGAATTTGTAACCGCATCTTTCCGCCTCTCCCTTGTCTGGACGACACCACCACCCCATAGGTCAACCAAGTTGTGTACGGAGCTCTGCCTTCTTTTGTGCCTCGGACCGGACGGCTTCGAGGATTTAAATCCGACAGCGTCCTCAGGACTCTCCTCATCACTCGAAGATATCTTCCCGTCTCGTGGGGACTCTAATGCTGGCTGCGCCTTCCAGTCATCTGAAGAGGAAGACCTTTCAAATGAAGAACGAGTAGTCGACCCCATGAGTGAGTCCTGACTGGTATTTGGGAAGCGTATCGACGATGCCGGCGGAAGTCCACTTGCGAGCACAGGATTTTTGTGGCTTGAGGTCAGGCTCGTACTTTGCTTGCGTTCCCTGGATCGTGAACTCCGCGAGTTTCTCCTGGTTATCGAAGGGGTTATAGACGTCCGGTTGAGGTACTCAGGCCGTTGGCTAGTGACAGCTTCTTGCGGGGTTTGGATAGGGACCCTGTTCTCTTGGACGAGCGAAGAGCGCTTGTGAGTGAACTCGCGCAGTACGGGTGTCTCTTGGGATTTCGCCTCCGAGGCCGCACGATCTTTCACCGGCGATATCAGCGTGTCAACATCTCCTGTCAGCCAGTCCTTATACTCGCGGGTCTTCTGTGGCGCCAAGGGAGCGCTGGCTGCGTCACCCGTCAAATCAACCAGGTCATGGGTCTCGAAAGGTTTGGAGGAAGCATTGACCGCGTGTTTCAATGATGATCGTGATGGCGGACGACCGCTGGAACGTTTGGCTGACGAAACAGCTTCGCCTGCTAAAGGCCGTCGCGCTTCCCCTGTTTCGTGAGCTGCGGTTCCTGTAACTTGTTCTGAACGAGTACTTTGGGCAACAGAACGCCGAGGCTGTGGACGGAAGGGTATTGAAGTAGAAGGGAATGACAAGTCGATGATATTCTCGTTGCCGAGATTAGGTTCTGGTTGCATGGTATAACGGTTGGGCTTCTGAGAATATGCCACAGTTGCATGTAATTCTTCTAGGGAGGGGAACCTTGTCTCCGCAGACAGATCACCAGTCTGAAGAAATGCTGGATTGGCGGTAAAGGGGGTCGAGCTTGACAATGACTGGATAATAGGACTATTCCTCCATGACGAGCTTGTGTGCGGAGGCGACGGACGAGGTGAAGGAGACGGCTTTACGCTACCTGTAGTAGGCTTTGGCTTTGTCGCTGTCAACGACGGGCTATGTGCGATAGCGCGACGATTGAAGGCATTTACTGCCGCCAACCCTGTCCTCAGCTTGCGTGCTTCACCCAGAGTTGGAGCGGGGGGTGAGGTAGATGACAGGCCCAACCCCTCAAAAGCATCCTTCCCTTTAGTAATGACAAGCTTCGTGGTTCGAGACCCCTCTAGCGGAGCGATTTTCGACGGCGCCGCCTTCTCTGTCGAGGCAAATGGAGTTGCACCGGAGCCTGTACTGTTACCATCATATGCTTTCCATAAGCACTCCGCAAAGTTGTCCCCGAAGGTAGAACTAGCTGGGAGTACGTCGCCATCAGTCACTTTTGAGCTAAGCGATTCAACACTCCAGTTGGCCTCCGTAACAGCCCGCGCGGTACTTTTTGGCTTCCACGCTGAAATCGTAGCACTGCCAGAACCGAGGGGTTTATTATCGTCATCACTCGGCGCACTGCTCTTTATGGCTCTCCAAGCGCTGTCTTCCTCCGCATCAAAGTGGTCGTCCAACAAGTCGACCTTTTTGGGCTTCGTTGCTTCCGGCAGTACCTTCGGTGGACTGGGTGGTTTCGATATTTCTGAGCCCTGCTGCTGAGAGGAAGACGGACGTCCGCGTCGCATCGGGGCGATAGCCTCCAAGACTTTGTCTCTGGCTTGAATTCCAGTATTTTTTGTTGGTGAAGGCCGCCGCGTGGTGCTGGACGATGGTCGGTAGGAGACTAGATTATCCAGTGGGGCAGCTGCTTGCGACTGAGATATCCGTGGAGAAAGAGGCTGTGGTGGGACAATATGATAGGTGAAGCGTGATTTGGTGCCGCGCATGCGATGAACTTGGACAAGGAGCTCAAACACGGATGGACGTTGAGTGCCATGCTCACAGAGCGTCGAAACTACAGTGCGCAGATGGATGAGACAAGAAAGACGCATGAAGGGGTCAACATACCGATCAAGCCATTCAGCTGCGGAGAATATACAGGATACGGAGGAATCCGGTACTGTACGTTCAAGATGGCCAAAGGTCCATGCTCCTCGAAGGGAGTCGTGTAGTAACAAAGCTTGTAGAGCAACACCCCCAGTGCCCACACATCGGATTTTTCGTCTATAGGACGGCGCAAATAAGGGTCGATCATTTCCGGGGGCCTGTACTGAAGAGTTGTATGGCGGTTGAGATCCGCTTCAACCGCCCTGATCTCCTGGGCCGTAGATGGCGGTCGGGGTGCGACTGGCGTCGCTGATCCGAAATCGCACAATTTGAAGGAGGTACTGGATGACTGGAGGATGTTTTCTACTTTGAGATCGCGGTGCAGTAGAGCAGGTCGCAGGTTATGCATAGCCGCAACTCCTTCGAGGACATCGACAAATATCTGCAGAATCTCTGCTTCTGTGAGACGTTCCCTGAGACGCCTGTTCATCATGTCGATGATACCTCCGCCTAGGTTTGTCTAAATAAGACAATTATGAAAAAAAAATACAGACGCTGGGCACCTGGGCAAAACTCCATAAGGATGAAAACTTCGTACTGGCCGTTGGACATTCTGTGCCATGCGGCATCGATGAGGTAAACAATGTTTGGATGGCCCTTCAGAATCCTCTAGTATGATGGTGAGGCGAGAGGACGCATTCGACGATCCTGCTGCGCACCATGATATCGACTTCTTTCTTGACCTCCGTGAGCAACGCTTCGTTTGGCACGGCAATGCGCTTAAGGACATGGTGGGTCGTGTTACACACGGGCGTCGGGGTCCTCACGAGGTAGACATGGGAGAAGCCACCTGAGGAGGAGTGTTCAGACATTGGGGAAGTAAGGCGGGACTCGAAGACCTTGGCTAAGATACCTGTCCACCTGGACGGTATACTTGTTGACGGAGATTGTCTGGCCCGGAAGTAAAGTGCCCTTTTGCTCGCTTGTGTATGCTTGCTGCTGCATCGTTTGGATGGGCCAGCAGACCGTGGACGTCGAGGAGGACTCGATTGCCTTTTGGTTACGACCCCCCGTCGACAAGAGTCGGACGAGCGGAGGCTGCGAGTCTGTAGATCACGTGATGCTATATATCTAGGCTTTTCCTTATCGCCGTAGACACGGTATAAATTGGATAGCCAGGATGATGCTAATCCTAATCCCTCCGAGGATACTCTTAGACCATGCTCTCTGCAGAAATTCCCTTCTCCCGCCCCACCACCCCATGCTCCCATCCCCTCAGGATCGGATGGTATGGCCTTGGGGCCATGGGTTACTTCATGGCACGTAACGTTACCAAATCTCATCAACCGAAATTACCAGTCCTCCTCTATAATCGCACCTTGTCCAAGGCACAGAAGCTTGTCGACGAGGTCGGCCCAGAGGTTGCCCAAGTCGCGTCCAGCCTAGCTCAATTGGCCATCGAGTGTGATGTTATCTTCACTAACCTTGCCAACGATGCTGCCGTGCAGAGCGCGTACAACGAATTCGCAAAGGCTCTTTCGGTATGTCCCGTTTACTTCCGAGATAAGTTGACGTTGTCAGATCACCTCTTACAGGAAACGCCACTGGCACCCAATGGCAGAGCAAAGATCTTCGTCGATACCAGCACGGTGAGTTTATGTTTATATCATCACTCCAGTTTCAGCAGATGGTCTGACTCGCGAAAGATCTACCCCGCGCTCGCTGGCAAGCATCCACCACCCTTGGGACCGCTGGACGGATGCTGACTGGAACCCTTCAGGGGAAATCGACAGATTGGTCTCCGGCTTTCCTCAGTGCAATTTTGTGACAGCTCCAGTTTTTGGACCTCCAATGGCAGCGGAGTCAGGGAAACTCGTGATTGCAATGAGTGGTGACTACCGATCCAAGAAAGAAATAGCGCATCTCACCGTCCCCGGCGTGGGCAGAAAGGTCATCGACCTTGGTGGGAATATCGAGAAAGGTGGGTAATCGCAGTGTCTCGCAATTACTTCCTCACCCACTCGTCATCCAGCCTGTACTTTCAAGTTGATCGGCAACGGGTTGATCATGGGTGCTAACGAGCTGCTCGCTGAGACGCTCACTCTTGGTGATAAATCAGGAATCGGAGCCCATGCTGTGCTCAACCTAGTCAAAGGTATGTCTGTCGAGGCTCTTCTCAGGCTACCGCATCTGATCTAGCGATATAGATATAATGCCAGCTCCTGGGTAGGTATTGAATTCATTTGAAACGCGATCACCTTGATTAGGGAAGAACTTAGATTGATAGCATACGGTGAACGCATGGTACATGATAACTTCGACGGCTCCAAGGGTTTCGCCATCGACGGAGGAATCAAGGATTCGGTGTTGGTCGTAACCTTGACTATATCACCCGATGCTAACGATGTCCTGGATCAGGCACATCCGTCGCCTCACGGCTGAACTGAACTGTCCGATGCCCGCAGTGGATATAGCTCACCAACGTTTGATCACTGCGAGGTCGATCCATCAAGAGCAGAAGCAAGCAGGCACCCACAAGTGGGATGTTATTGACTGGAGTGCTTCGATTGCAGGCAGCCGAGTAGCTGCGGGTATGAATCCGTTTGATAGCAACATGGTGCGTCAGTTCAAATAAACCAAGTACACGACTGACTCATGTGTTGGTTAGAGTACTCAAGTTATCCCTGACGACTGATTTATTCGAAAAATGTACCAGCCGTGTTTGCTTGGTTTCTATTCGAGTCGTGTGGATTATCAAGTAGTTTCATATTTAGACGGAAATCCCATACTACTTGTTTAAAATCAGACGGACCACGCGCTAGCGTTGTGTGTTCGGGCTAATAATAAGTAGTCTTTTGCGCATCGTGCCCGTCCCAGGACTCCTGGGACGGGCACGAATTAGAACCGAGGCAAGGACTTCCAGGGCCCAGGCTATGAATGTTCACCAATTGGGAGTGCAGGTGACACACTACGTGGCCTGATCAGATCTATTTCTCACAACCAGTGTCTACGTCACACGCAACGCTCTTCTGTACTTGATGAACGCCACCAAGTTATCACGCACTTCCTCTCCTCTCAGCTTCAAATCTCGTTCCTTTCGGCGATCAATCCCCCTCACCACTTTCTTCACCCCGTCCACACACTCCACGAGGCGATCCAGAAACCCGCCAGTCCTAAAGTTGACGTCGTATGAGAGCCTCTCGTCCGAATAGATATCGATCAGTGCAGAGACCGCCTGGAGGAGCGGTTCAGTGCCCTTGGTCGATGCCGTGGTCGCGCTCGGCAAGAGCGATAGCAGATAGCTAGATATCACCTATCCTGCCGGTGAGTCGGGTCGATTCGACACACGCGAACCACGTCGACGTACCCGGTTCGCCTCAATGGAATGAGTGTTTTGCGCCAGACACTCTAGCGTACCGATGCATTTCACTTGTACGCGGGATTCCTTGCTCGAGTCACAGACGCTCATCAAGATCTGGACTTGCTCATCGATTGGAACCTGCGTGGATAGTTGAGATCGGCAGGGGGATACGTCGAGCCGCGACTCTCACCAGTTTGCCTTTCCAGATGTTGCCGATACCCCAGAGGACACCAATGGCGGTCTCCCAGATCTCCTGCTTGAGTTCCTGACCTGGACCGATTTCGAGCCCAACCTTGCATAGCGCCGCCCATATCTCGGACCAGATTCCATGGCCAGCGTCCTCATCCGCAGCGAGCTCCGGATTCGGCGAGGCAGAAAGAGAAAGAAAAATGTTGTTAAGACATTCAAAAGCGCTCACGTGGACAGCGCCGAGTGCAGACGTCGTCGGGGGGTGGATCGATGAGTTGGATGGCGGAGAGAAGGAAAGGGATGTCGGTTGAATTAATGACAATAGTGGTCGTATTATTTCTGGCAGGAGAGAAGTAGAAGATCGTTTAGAATCTTCCCGTGGATGCATGCTATCGTCCAGCGGCATATCGGCCACCACGTCATCGTCCATTTCCACATCCTCTTCTGAAGAGGTTATTCGATTGTCCAATGAAAATCCAGATGTTCATACCTTCTAGGTCTTCCGTATCAATCTCGTCATTTTCGGATATAATAGGGACTGGATCTGGCAAAGTCGCGCAGACTCCCGTCAAAATCTCGAGCGCGAGCTGGATCGTCCTCAGTTTGTTTTCTAGACGCTCGAGGTCAATCTCAGTCTGCGACTTGTGATCCGACTTTGGCGTATTTTTTAATGACAACTTGTCGATGGACGGTGGTTCCTCTGCCTTCAAGGGCGAACGTTCAGAAAGAATTCGGGGTTCAACGACAACACAGCTAACCTGTCGTGCTACAAGTTCTTGAACTTGTTGTACCACTTCATCCGAGGACACTGATGAAATGACAGGTCGGAGAACGGGAAGCAACAGGTCGTTATTCACGTCGATGGAGGACGCAGCACTGGGTGGCGGCAGTGGCGACACATTGTTCACGATGCCTGGCTTCCGGCTTGATCTATGATACCCACACATCCGAGTACGCAGAGAATCTCACCGCAACATAGGACCTTGAGCGTCTCGAAACGATCTTCAGAGAGGTCTTTTGATTTTCCTTTGGGATCATTTTGGTTGCCCTGCAAGATGGCCAGCAGACATGAACTATAGGCAGCATCATGACGGACTTCGTCTATTGCCGCCTGATTGTCGTCTGTGAGGACATACAAACATTGGGCTGCACGAATAAAATCAATTGGTCGACTAGAAAGCAAAGCAGCAGCAAAAATAACTACCTGCTGCGACTACAGTCGATACAGGCAGCGTTTCGCGTGAAGACATGAAGGACATCAAAAACGGGATTAGATTGATGGCGTTGATGGCGTTGAGAGCCTTGTTCGAAGTCTCCCTGATCATCGTTCTGAGACACGGAAGACAAGTAGGGGGGGAGGTAAAACCGCTCACGACATGCACCACAGAATGGTGATTACGTTGTCTGCGAACTCGTACACCACTTTCTTCGCATTTTCCGGAGCATTTTGGGGGGATTCGAGGAACTGAGCAAGTATCGCTGATATCTTGTGCGAGAAAACAACTTAGGGGGTGCATACATGCAAAGGACGACGCGCAGATACCTTTGGAACGAACGTCTTTAGGGGTGCGATGATGTTTTTGTTATACATTTCCGCGCAAATATCATGCCCCCCGTCGATGCAGAGATTTCTAGAACGTCAAGGGTCAAGGATCGATCGCTAGAAATCAGAACCAAAGGGACGGACCGGAGGGCGCCGGCAGCCTCTATCCAGACTTCCTCTTCGCTGTCCGACAACCGTGTGATCAAGGCTCCGACCACATTTTTGCCTTGTAGCAGCCTCCGGGTGGATGGATCGTTTTGAATGAGGTTAGACACCGCGACGCAGGCCCATCTGCGTTCGGACCCGTCTGGGCTCTCCATCTGGAGTCGCGTCTCTGAGCCAAATCGAGAGTCCAACGAGTGCGAGAAGGATATACCTTTTGAATGATTGGCAAGACCTCTTGATTTTTCGTAGACGCGGACTCGGAAGAGGCAAGGCCTTGGGGTAAATGCGAGTCGGGAACTCTCATCGGGTTGTACCTGCGCATAGATCGTTTCTTCTGAGACTTGCCCATGACGGCGATTGGGAAACTTCAAGGACCATGAGCTATACGATCAAGAATGTCACGTGACTCGATCGAGGAATCTCGTATTAATTGACATTAATGACCGTCTTGTTTAAAGTTCGAGTGGTAGCACAACAATTAGTGATATACTATTCGTCACATATGGTAAGTGTACATGAGTGTGCACAAAGTCCCTCACGATCAATAAATATCTCAGGGATGATATCGAGGGAGTATGTCGTCCATGGAAACAGACTCCGGGATGGAAAACGAAGAAGCGCGCGATGTAAATGATACTGTAGTCGACTCTTCTCTGCAAGATGGAGAAGAGTCTAAATCCGGCAAGCTAGAACCACCGGGAACATCGAGGGAAGCGTCGTCCCAATCTTGGAATATAGTATCATCTTCACCTTCCAAGGCTGGCGCAGAGGGCTCTAGACCAAGGTCATCGGTAGAGGGCGCGCTCGGCGAAGCTTCCGGCAAAGGTGATGGTGATGCCGAAGCAGGGCGGGTGTCTAAGATGTCGCCTACATTCCCATAATGTAGAGGGGAGTCATGCAGGTGACTAAAAGGTACATCAGACGTGGAAGGAGGCGGGGGAAACGAGGGGGGGAAGCTGAAATGAGGGAAAGACACGGGAACTTGATTCAGATCAATGCCCAAGTCGTCTAAATCGTCTTCCACTTCGTGCCACTCTGGGACAGAAACTGGCTGTATGGCGCTTGCACCTACGGCGTCTACCATGGTTGGAGGAGAACTTGCCAACTCGCGGATGCGGGCGAGCTGTGCTTTGTCATCGGTAGCTACATGGCCGTCGTTTGGAGGGACGTAGGGTATTGGTTCGTGATCAGCAAAGGAAGGCTGGTTGCCAGAATGGACTAGGCCCGAACTGTCGGACGAAGAAGTGGAAGGCAAACTGCACACAGTGGAGAGAGGAGGTAGATGGGGAGATGGAGCGAGGGAGGCACCGTAGGTAGGGGGCGACGCAGAATGAGGGGGCTCTGGCGGAGTGGTATGCGGGCCGGATAGCGTGGGATGGAGAGACGAGGTAGACGCGGACGTTAGTTTTGGTGTGGGAGGAGGGTCTGTCTCGTTGGACAAGATCGGAGATAATGGCCGACTAGCGACCGTCGTCGTGGGTCTCTTTCTCCGCCGGCGAGCTGATTGACGAATGTTGGACCTCCAGCGTGCCGTGGCTCTCGACCACATCCGCATCTTCCCGTAAGCCTCTGTGTCCTGCCCATTGTCTTTGGGGTCACCATCAGTATCTAGCTTGTGGGCCAGTCGAAGCTCTGGGTCCTTCGCCTTCTTCTTCCGGCGTCTCCAAATGAGACAAACAAGCATGAAGAAACATATCGAACCGGCTAGCGCGATGGCGAGGGCGAGGATGGTGGTGGACTTGGTGTTGGAGGACATATTGGACGCGCTATCCCAGCCTGCGGGGAGTACGGAGGTGTCGAACTCAGTCGAGATGAACGGAGAAGAAGGCATGGGGGATGAGCTTGTATGCGACTGTGTGGGAAGGGAGCTGGAAGTCGAACCTGAGCAACACTAGAGTAAATAAATAACGATGAGATGGGCGGGGATGATGTGGGGATCACATTAGACTCACTGTCGAGCCATACAATGTCCACTTGTCCGTTTTCCGCCAGGAACTATCGACGTCCTGGACGTATTTGTCTGCGACCAACGCAAGTACGGATATTGTTGTTGGGGAGGGGGTAGTGGAACTGGAGGGTGTGGGAGGGTAGTCGCAATGTATGGATGGGCAGAGGAAGGCAGGAGGCGATGTTTGGGAGGGGAGTGGACCGCCTGCGACCGGTGATGAAGAGGCCGCGATGACTGCGAGGGCGGAGAGGACGGCGTGGGAGGGAATGCGGAATGTTTTACGGGCGCCTAAGGAGGAGGTGATATTTCGTCTGCCATGTTTTGGCTTGGCCATGATACGAGAATTTGAGCGCAGAAGACGTGCCAAGAGAGTCTTGCGGACTGGGCGTGGCCTAATGCGGGGGCCGAGCCGAGACGAAGCGAGAGCTGGTGGCGTTCAAGACTTGCGTTGCGTTCGATCTCACCGACGTCGCGCAAACTCGAACGGACCTTTTTCGTTTGAAATCAAGTTACTCGTCGACGAAACGAATGCAGGCGAAAAGGAAAAAAAAGGCGACAGACGAAAAAGGGCGGGAAGTTCCCCATCGCTTACTTAAGTATGTAATGTGTTATGATTCCGCACGCCAAAAATAGAAAATTCAAATATCTATGTATGACTAATCCTGCAGTAACCGACATCGTCCTCGTTCCTCGTTCCGTCGTCGAACTCGCTCCTGCACCTCCCTCTCTGCCTCTCTGCTCCGTCTGCACGACAACGTCTCCTCAGATCCAGCCTCGTACACCAGCTTGTACGTCCCCACACGTATCCTGATCCTCATATCGCTCCATCCGACCATATGCGATTCGTCCGTTGATAGCGTTCTATTTCAGTTTGATCAGATTAGCAAACAGACGCGAGGCTCCATCTCACTCACTTTCGTAAAAACAAGGCACTCTTCCGTTCATCACGCTGCTCCGGCATCCATTCGGTCGGCTGCCGAAGCACGTACGAGTCCACGTATTCTCTCCATCGCCCAATCGCGGTCCGGTCGACCTCGACGCTCGGGTCGTTGCTACCCAACAGCTGGATCTGCATCTTTTTCGACCGTGGGTCCTGTTCCATATTTGGTGATCCTATATTTGGCAGACACGGAGAGCGCAACCTACCCATTCAATCCGGTATAGATGCTCGTCTGATCCCACGTGCCGTTCTGCCTCTCGACGATATCGGATCATATCCTGGTTAGTGAGCCTTTCCTCCTTACGCACGTCTTGAAGCAGCATGCACAATTCCTGCGACTTGTTATCTGATAGCACACTCTGCGCCTGAAATCCTGCTTAGCACTATTTTCGGTCCCCATAAATAAATATTTCCCACCTGCTTGATAAACGCGGCGATGAGCTTGTCCAGCGTGAACAACGTGTATGCCTGCTTGCCTCCTTCGGCCGTGACCTGACGTGTACTTTTGGGATCACTCACCTGGTTTCCAAAGAACCATCGCATGTGCTCCTCAAACAAACCGACCTCCAGCTCACCATCAAACAGCTTTTCGCATGCGTCAATAAAATACATGTAAACCAGGTCCGCCGTGCTGTCGGGTCGATGTTCTCCCAACGCTTCCGTGGCCTGTCTGAGCACGGCGCGAGGTCCATTCGGATCATCTAATCCTAGCTCGACAGCAATTGGATTGCTATCCATAGGATTTAAGTTCTCCGCCACACGTTTGGCACCCCCGTCCTTGCATGTGACCAACCGGAAATAGATCGACTGTAGCGTGGTCAAGTCAATCGAGTTCGCGTGGGAAGCAGGTCAACTACCTGGAGTAAACACAGCAGGGTATAGATGGTCGTGTTGGCGAAAAAGGGTTTACGCTTTGGGGCGGCGTCTATATTAGTGCCAGCTTGCGTACTTCGAATCCAGACGTCCTCGCAATCGTGGGGGGAACCTGGGGTCAGGGATGCAACGTCACCAGCGGGCTTCTCTTGGCATGATTTAAATAGTGGCTTGCGATGATCCTCCGTCGCGGCGGACCCAATTATTATTCTGTTACCGTTGCGCGAGTCGTTCGAGGTTTCGTGCTCGAAATCGTCGTCTTGCAACCCGTCAGAGGGACCGCAGGCAGCATCAAATTCGTGCGCTGGGATCATGTAAAGCAAAGGCACAAATTGACGGAGAAAACCTTCGATTGCGCGTCGCTCCTGTGGGCTGTATTGTGCCTGAGAGTGATCCAAAAAGGAGTAGACCAGACGGAGCGAATCGTGCAATACGGACGTCTGAGGAAACTCGTACTCCATTTGATGTCCTACTGAGCCAGCGGCGAAGGACGGACGACCGCGTCGCGCGAGCTTTCGTTCCTGACCTTCCTCGATGCTCTCGATATGCTGCACAAAGTACTTGGCTGTGATCTGTTTCTTGTCGTTCTGCTTGAATTGGTTCCCCTGGTGATCGAGAGACTTGTAAAAGTTTTTGGCGTCAACCTCACGCCAGGTTTTGTTCCACTCTCGTTGTATTCGACGCCACTCCTCGTCCTTGGCCTTGAGGCGCCCGAGCACGACTGAGACTGCGACGCTGGGACAATCTTGCAAGGCCTGAATAACTTCTGCACCTGCATCGCGTCCATAAACCTTTCTCAAGGTGCGGTGATAGATGCTTCTGCTGGAACCACCAAAGTCGGCCTTGAGGCGGAACGTCGCACGCTCCTCGCTGGTCATCTCTTCGATGCGCATATTGAGGGGTTCAAAAAGCGCAATGGTGCGGGAAAGGGCCTCTAGTTGTACTTGGTACTCATGTCGCTCCTCTTCGCTCTTGTGAAGGGCCTCCTCGAACGAGTTTTTCTTGTGTGAAATGAAACCGGCCTCCTCTGACGCCCACGTTGGGTGGGAAACCCAGGTGTCGTTCAAGACTGAACGACATAGCTCGTCACGACCAGAACAGGCTAGATTGACCTCCTGCAAGGGGGATGAGGGAGTGGCACTAGAACTTGGTACTATTGACCTACGCTTTCCGGCAGCTTGCGATAGCTCGGACCCTCGCCTTCGTCTGCTGGAAGGGGAGGTAACGGTTCTGGTGGACCGGTACGAATGCTGCCCGGAGGACCATGTTCGATGCTGGATCGAACCTCGTCGACACGAAGTACGTCCTTGAACTGTGCGAGCAAATCGCCATCGCCCAGAAAGACCTGTGACAAGTCCACGAGGGTTTTAGCATCGATGATGTCCTTTGAGTAGAGCGCGAGTAGCTTGAGGAACTCTTCATAAGTATCCCTGTTCTCCAAGGTTCGCTTTGCGCGCTCGAAGAACAAGAGTTCGTCTGGGGGGGTCTGAATGGCGGAATGAGGGACGTTGATGACGGGAGGCAGCATACCCATGTGTGGAAGCGGAGGCGGAGGCATGACGTGATTTGGAGGGAGGGTGGCGGGGTGGGGTGGCGAGGGGGGAGGTAGGACGTAGGATGTGTAATAAGGGGATTCTTGCTCACCGGGCTTGTGTGCATGCTTTGCTTTCTTTGCCTGAGGGGGTGTCAGCTACGAAGAGAAGCAGGGCGAGTGGTCACGGACTCGACTGACTATTGAGCGTGCGGAAGGGACAGGCGTGGTATCTTTCTCGGGACCCTTGCGCCTCTTCTTTGGAGGAGGGACGAGAGGCTTCTTTGCGATCTTATCTTTGTCGATATCGGACCACTGTGCAGGCACACCTGGTCCGACGGTTGACTGAGGGAGGACACTGGGGAGAGAACCCGGACCAGTAAAGGCCATGGAGGCTTCGGGCAAAAAGTCTTTGAATTCTGCAAGGAGATCTTGAGCGTCCTTGAAGAGGACCTGCACTTGGGCGTACACCTGGGACTAGGCGGAGATGAGATGAAAGGCGGGGAGGGAATGGAGATGCTTACGTCCTGTATGTGGCGCTGTTCTTTTTGGTATGTTTGGAGAATCTCGAGAAACTGCTTGTAGGTGTCTGGGTCATCGGCGTAGCGCGCCTTTATCTTGTTGAGGTACTGGATCGCGTGATTGAACTCGCCTGCGGGCTTGGTGTCCCTGGCGCCGAGGCCGCCGAGGAAGGTGGCTGCGGCGGTGGTGGATGCGGGGAGGGCCAAGGAGGGGTCTGGGTGGGGAGGGAAGGGTGGGAGTGGGGGCTTTGGGGCGAGGAGAGGGTTGGTCGACTGAGTCGTTGTGCCGGAGGGAGTCGTGACACGGATGGCGTTTGGATCACGTGGGTCAGCGGAGATGTCGATCCTGTAGCCGGGCGGGAGGAATGTGTTGAATCCTTGTATGAGAGACGGGTTCCCGTGGAAGAGCATCGAGACACGGTCGATGACACCGGGTGTGTCGATGCTGGGCGAGGAATGAGGACGGGGACGGGGACGGGTAGTGGGACGCTCACACTTCGCTCTTGAAATCCTTCATGATGTCGAGAAAGTGGTTGTACACGTCTGGCTTGTCCTGGAACTGGACCTTGACTGCATCGAGGTAGCTGAGGGCGTCTGTGACGTTGAGGGGGCGTGCGAGGTCGTTGTCGTGTGCGGTGCGGGGACGGGGAGTGGAAGACTTGGGCATGGCGGGTCTGTCGGGAGCGAGCGTGGGAACGCGACAGGACGAGTCAAAAAAAAGTCGGTCGACCTCTTTCAGTGACTTGTAATAAGCCTACACACGATGCCCCCCCGCGCAAACGACGGCCTCGACTTTACGCCCATCCTCACTCACTATCTCTTCCTATTCACAACCGTCCTCGCCGTAGTACGTGTCCTCCACTACGCCGCCCCGATCCCGCTCACTGAATACCCGACAGCTCGCTTGGTTCATTGCCTTCATATCTCAGGTCATAGCAACCGCACAGTGTATATATCTCTTCTCTCTTCTCTCTCTGCCTCGTTCACACACACCCTCTCACAGTCGGAAATGTCGGCGTCCCCTGGTTCGCCATCTTCCTCCAGCTCTTCCTCATCATCGGTGTCATATACACCCTCGCAACTGACTCCATCGCGATGCATCGCTTCCAAATATCCACCTTTGGTGCAATCGCGATCGTGTTTGCAGTCTTCAGCGTAAACGAAAGCATATTCTCACCCCGTGCCGCACTCGACGCAATGGCCGCTGGTTGGCTCATTCTCGCCATCGTCGACATCCTCTGGGTCCTCTACTTCACCTCAGAAGAAGACTCCCTCGCACTCCACATCTTCAACTCCCTCGGCACAGGCGGTCTCACACCGCCCTCCCGTCGTCGCAGAACCCGCGGCCCTTCCGTTCACAACATGGGCTCAAACGGCTACGGAGCAGGCATAGGCTCACAGGATATCCCTTACGACCCCGCTACTAAAATGTCAGGTACCATTGCACCCGTCGCCGTCAGGAGCCAGAACAGCTTTGGACCTCCCGGTAGCGTCGACGGTGTTCCTCCCCCCCGCAGCCTCGGTCCCGCGTCTGCACCCGCTGGAAGTGCTCACGGCACCCCAAACTCCGCTCCAGGCCAGCTTGCCAGCCCAGATCAAAACTTGGGCGCGACCTCTCCCCTCATCACCCCAGGCGTCGCCGGCGTCGGTGCAGGCGCCACAGCCAGTACTCCTCCACCCGTCCAAGACCCTGCTCAGGAACCAGAATCGCTCGCATACAAGGCAAAGGCTCTCTATGCTTGTCCGTAACCCTCCGTTCTTCACAGTAATTTGATTTTCACACGTATTTCCATAGACACCGCCTCCCCTGACGACCCGAACGAAATTTCCTTCGTCAAGGGCGAAATCCTTGACATCGTTGACAAGCAAGGCAAGTGGTGGCAGGCAAGAAAGACCGATGGGAGCGTTGGCAGTATGTCGTCTCTCCTACTCGTCATTTTTGTTTATTCATTCTCCCTCTAGTTGCCCCTTCAAATTATTTGCAGATCATATAGTGGTAGATCGTCATCTTTACTCACCATCTACCTCCCATGGATATTTTTCATGCACGTTACGAACTTGACGTTCTTTTCTCATGGCACTGAGACCGGGCTGCTTCTTCTTACTGTTGTTGTCATCCAGTATATTATCCGTTCTCCGCGTCTCTACACGTCGTATTTATCCGTTTCTCGACAAGATGATACCACATGACTCTGCATGCTCTAGCGTTCACGATCTCCCGCTTCCATTTATAGTGGACGATGAAGCTGATGTGTGACTACAACTTCTTCGATTAACCGCTCGTCCACTGCATGTCCTTCATGTTACCCCCCGAAGTCTGGATCATTGTTTTTCGTTGGGCGACCTATCCCTCGGATGGCTACCCTGCCCCGCATTACGAGCCATTTCGTGTCTCATCAGATGACCTTGATAAATCTTTGAAAACCAAACATTCCCTCGTCCAGGTGTGCCGTCTCTGGCGCGCCATTGCTACCGTTTTCCTCTACGAAGACGTCCGTGTCAGACACGGCTCTGGAAATCTCAGAGCCATCTTGGCAGACCGATGCGTAGACAACGAGGTCTCCCTAGGGAAAATCGTCCACCGTCTCGAACTCCCGTACCTCCACACTGTGACTGAACGCCCTGGAGATACCGAGGAGGTCGTTGAAATTCTTCGCAGTTGCCCCTACCTCAAAACCCTTGTCCGACCTTCATCCAGAGCAGATCCTTACTTCATACGATACGAATTCCCCGCAGCGATCGTGTCGCTAGCCTCCCTCACGCGACTGGAGTGGTGGCATTACGACAATGCTGCGCGTTCGGGCGGCATCAACTCCTTGATGGATGTCCTTGAGACCGCCCCCTCCTTACAATTCCTCGCTCTCGGTGGCGAATTCTGGTCGAATTCGTCGCAATCGAGAACTCCATTACAGTTGCCAGCTCTGACAACACTTCGCTTGAAGCGGGTAAACCCCTTGTTTATCTCGCAAATCGTGCGATGGGAGCTTCCTTCCCTCGTGCACGTCGTCGTCGAGTTTCCGACAGAGTACCGCGGATTGGAAGAGCTGTGGCTCCGCCTCGGTAGCCAACTCTGCACCGTCGAGTTTAGTCAAAACATCGCTTTTCACATGACAGACCAGATCTCGCCCTTTCTTCGAAGCTGCGCGGGGGCAAAGGTCTTCAACTACTTTATCAATTTCACAGCACCGCCTACCGCGCCGGTGCTGGTCGAACAATCCTCCCTCGAATGTATCGGAATCCATTCTCGTCCATGTGACCCGGGCTTCATGTACATGAACGACAACTGGATGCACCTCAGACATCATTTCGATTTTTTCTCCACTTGCTCCCCTCCCGCTCTCAAGCGCATCGTTTTGTATGGGGACCAGTGGCAGAAAATTATAGCGGACTCGCGTATCTCACCGTCTTTGGAACGCCTCACACAAAACGGGTGTGCAATTATGTTTGCAGACGACCTGACAAGTCCTCCTTGTAACCATCTCTCCAACTGACGACATCTCGTAATGCTCCGATTCTTTCCCTTTCGAAACGTGCTTCCAAGTCCCCAATAGATTATATATGATTTCTTTCCTGACTTACATACTCATATGTGTACATAGCACACCCTTGTATGTCCTCTCCATCCCCCTGCCCATCATCGCGAACTGGTGTCACTCCTGAAGTGTCTTCGTAGGAAATCCCTCCTCCGGAATTCACGCTCGAGCCCAGGATACTATCACTTGTGACTTGAAGGCATATATCTAGCTAGTAGTAAAGTTTGTGAACACATCTTGTGTTCAAGTTATCTGTCCATTTCTACCATATACATCAGATACATCCTGGTATTACATTTCAAGCAATTGAAATTTTTGCTAAATCATTTACTATAGAGGACTATCAAAGCAATTGTTAATACTAAGTGATCAGCACCATCCTATGAGGTTCCATTGGTTGAACAATAAATATGGGGTTTGTTTAGTCAGCATATTTAGTATGCCCAGGGCGGGCGTAAGTACAACCAGAACAGATCCAACAACAAATAGATTATGATAAATAAATAAAAATTCAGTCCATCATATCCTTCCAATCACCGTCCAACAAGCGAATGTCTCGTTTTGCCAACCGCTGCCTCCAGACTCGCATCTCACCCTGCACGCCAGCTTCTTGAGCATGGCGACTTAGTCCCTTCCTCAACCAACGTACATCTCTGATGCGCACGATCTTTAGTGAAGGCACCGAAGGAAGTAAGACCTCCAAGGTTCTCCAGTAATCGTGAACCGGTCGGGGGATAGAAATAACCTGCAATGGTATTGTCGCCGGTCCGAAATCTGCGGCATTAGTGACAGGAGGCACCAAAACCGGCAACGGAATCTCGAGGGAGAGGCGGCGGAGATTGGGGCAAGTGAGGAACAGAGTGCATGGAGATGGATGGAGGCGCGTAGGCCAGGATTTTGGGGTGAAGAGCGAGAGTGTCGAAAGCGCACTGCCATGCACGGCAAGGAAACGTGTCGTAAGAGCTCTTGGGTATGGGACATCGTCATATGGTGTGAGACATAAAACCTTCAGGTGTGGGAGAGCCGCATTCAATAAAGCATGCAAGAGAGAAGACGAGGGCATAGATGTCAGGGTCAAGGTATGCAGACGAGGGAGTTTCAGTTTCACGTTCGTTGTTGGAATTTCGACTCCTTCTTGACTGTCATGATCCACATCTACTGGCTCCATATCATTCCCAATAGCCTCGAGACACTCGAGCCGATCGCATGTTTGGAGTAATTGGACGACGGGGTCTTCTTCGAGCGAGATAGCAGAGCTGAACGCGGAAACATAACAAACGCCTCTGAGAACCTTCAAGTTGGGACTCCCGTCTCTGTTAGTCAGAGAGGCAAGGGCACGGCGGCTCAGCGGAAGGGCCTGCGGTAGCGTCAGACTCTCCATGAATGGCAGCAGGGGGAATAGAGTTGTCAGCAGCGAGTCGATCACGAGTGCCTGTCTGGAATCATGCAGTGTCGTCATCTCCGATAGATCAAGAACCTGAACCCATCTCCCAGGCGTGGAATATGGTATTCTGCGAATGGAATCCCACAGCTGGTCAGCAGTGCTGAGTAGCGAAGTGAGCTTGTCGAGGCCGCTGGTGGTGCGAAGTTTCACGCTTGAATATAGAAGCGGCGAGGCTACTTCCTGTGAGTCTGATGTTAGCAACTTTCTAGAGTGACTTTATTGAAAGATAGGCCAGTGCGCATTAATGTAGCGGCCATCGAGCGACACCGAACAACGGACGCGTCGGAATTGACAGACAGGACGTACACGGAAGGATTTGCACACCAGCATCAACGAGACGCACCACACAAGTCCACCTGTGGTGGGCCTGCGATGCGACCGCTGTGATGCATCCACTGATAAAGCGAGGGAGAATATATGTGACCAGATCTCCGCCGGGAGAGGTTTCAAGGGAGGACGTTGAGGAAGGAGCGGAAGGAGGACGAAACGTCCGCCATATCGTGCGAGTGGTCTCGGACAAAGCAGAATGGTCTCGCTCATTTTGAAACAGATTTTAAGACTGCGTACTAAGCGATCTTTTTTTTCTCTCTCGAAGCATAGCGCTCCACCACGTCGAATATGGTAGGTCGGGCCGTGGCCAGCGCTTCTCGCAAGCAAACGGTACAACCAACTACAGGATTTGCGCTCATGAACCGCCGCCCGGACCGAGCAGGTCGCTCACTTCTTCTACAAATTTTTGATAATCATCTCTCTCCTTCACAATCGCCGTCTTTAGTCTCTTTACCGGTACCTGGCTATTTGATGGAGGGGGTGTGACTGTTCCCAGCTGGCTCTTTAATACACCAACAAGATCAGGTCGAGCCTGGGGAGACGTGGCTTCCTGGCCGACATTAACAGACGGCGCAGCGTTGACTTTCGAGGAAGCGGGTGCTCCTGAAGCCTTTTTCCTTTTCAGCGATGTCGGAACGAAAGCTGTTGCTTCTTTCTTCAGATCACGCAATTCTGGTTCGGCCGAGATAGTGGCGCTTGCATGTACTGCACTGGCGAGTGCAGCGTCAGGGGGGGCAGTCGAGGGCTTCGGAGGTAATGAAGGGTGTCCGGGTGGCAACTGACTCGCGCGATGAGCTTGGTAAGTTTGGTGGGGAATAGACAAAAGGGGGTCTTGAATCGCAGACGTAGATTGAATCCGACGAGGGAAAAAGCCAGGTGGTGGCGGAGGAGGAGGTATGATACCTGGTGAATTTGAATAACCACCGACATTGAAACCAGGCGGCGGCGGCGGAGCGATGAAGGGTGGCATGCTCATTGGGGTATGCGGAAGTGGAGGGGGGAGCAATGGTGGAATTGCACTCGGCAGTGCTTGACTGTTCTGATCTGCTTGATCAACAATTTCAGTATCATTCCCCAATAGGTCAGCGTGCAAGACCAACTTGGAATGCCACCTGGTGGCAGTCCCTCTGGCATGGGGATATCATCATCGCTGCCACCTTCGGAATCTTCTACACTGGTGCCCGGTGGTGGACCAGCAGGCATGACAATGTCCTCATCCGAGTCTTCAAGTGAATGAGTACTGGGACATAACGCAGTGCAATAATGAAACCTCACCTCCGACGTCTTCACCGCTGTCTGCTTTATCCCCAGGAAGAGCTGAAAATGCATACGTTACATGAACAACAAAAATTCTAATACCACACTCACGTTTCTCGATGTATGGCATACCCGGGGGAGGAACGCCATAAGGGTTCATCACAGGGTGGTAGTAAATACTACGCTCCGGATGCCGGGGAAGACCGTGTCTGTCGAATAGGTTTCTCTTCTGTTGTTCAGGCGGTGCCTCCTTCCGGTCCTCGCTGGTTTCTTGTTTACGCGGACGATATACAAGCTTGCGCTGTTCGGGATGCTCCTTGACATATTCTTCCTTCTTGTCCATTACCTTTGTCAGTTCATTCTTGAGACTCGTCAGCCTGGACTTGTCCGAGGCAGGCAATTCGCTGCTCGCTTCAAGCTTTTCGATTTCATCCTCCAGGTCTGAGACGATGAGCTGGCATACTGGCAAGGAATGATGGATCCAACCTCGTGTATCCTTCTTGACCAAGGCAAAGTCGCGTGTTTTGGCTCTCTCTGTCTTGTTCTACTGCAGGAAATTGCATTAACGAGCAAACTACATCATTGCAAGGAAACACGCCTTCTTGAGTTCCTTCTTGCGCTGGGATTTTCCTGAGCGAGGCAGACCGGTCAACAGCGAGCCAAATACAATGACAACCTTTTACGCACTGTAGGCATCGGCAGGGTTCAGATTTTTCCCCTTCGCCATTACTGTTCAGCGATAGCGTTAGTAGTAATAGAAGGGAACACGTGACCTTGACTGGAGTCATAAGCCGGAAGCGTTCTCGGTCCGTGGCCTGTCTCCCCTTGCAAGGGAACGGCCCCAGCGACGTCTTGAACGACGTCGAGACAGGAAGAAAGTGACGTTGGGATTTTCTTCTCCATGTCAGTCTCGATGGCCTCTGAGCTGTCCGAACAAGTCACTCCAAAGCGACCCTCCAAGATGGCTTCCTCTCAGTCTCTGAATCATCTCCTCAATTTCACTCTTCCTCCGAGGCAATCCCATCCACAAGGCTTGCCGAGGCGTGGCAAGAAGCCCACTGCTGGTCACGGCGTTTGGAATAAGGAGAGTGAGTGCAGCCTTATCAGCCTTCCCGTCCAGCGCCAAATTGATATCGCATCCAGGATTTGTGAATGCGCAATATCGATTCATCATGAATCCCGCGGGTGATTATACGGCCCATTTCGCGGATCCGGACATGTATGTGCCCTCCTTTCTCTCTCTCGCTGTTGTTTGAACCCCCTCCTTCCAAAGCTTTTTTCAATGGCAAGATATATTACAGGTAATCGTTCCGCGAGCGTCAGCCTACGCATCGACAACAACCAGTGAGACCCCGGGTTCTCATGAGGGCTTGACCACTTGTCCTATCTGCCTCTCCCCGCCTATTATTCCTAGAATGACCAAGTGTGGACATGTCAGTGTTACAGTTGTGTTTCTATCTCCTCCCTGAACGTTAACTGTCACAGGTATTCTGTTTCCCATGTATCCTCCATTACTTGAGCCTGTCCAACCATCTCAAATGGGCCCGCTGTCCCATCTGCTTTGACTCCGTTACCGCGAACCAACTCAAGAGCGTGAAATGGCTCCAGGGATCAGCTTCGTTGGGCGGGGACGGCGATAATGCTGCCTCGAGTAGCTTATCGTCTAGCTGCCTCGATGATACACCCGAAACGACTCCTCGTACAGGTTCTTTCATGCACATGCGTCTTATCCAACGCCCCCAGATCACCACGTTGGCTCTCCCTCGCTCGAAGACATGGCCCTCGGACCTCCTGCCGCCTCATCAGGCCCCATTTCATTTTCTGCCCGACGTATACAGCTTCGCCAAGTTCATGCTGGCTACTCCACACTATATGATTGCGGATCTCTCGAATGATCTGGATGTGCTGGCCGCCGAACGACGCTCCATGGTGGAAATGAAAGATGAACTTAGTATCGTGTACATCGATGCCGCGGAGGAGAAGCTACGCCATCAGATGGCGAAAGCAGCTGCTCTTGAATCACCTCTACTCGTTCGGACTATCGACAAGGTTCACAAGGAGTACGAAGATGTTCAGCGTCGTCATGCACACATTACCAGTCGAAGTGAACGAACCGATGTCGAGCCGGTCGGCGTGCACGAGGCTCCGGACGCTTTCTTGGCGACTCAGCGTTTACCATCATTTGGAGTTAACGGGCTTCCGGATACATCTCGGTTGGCGGGGTCGGACCCTGCTACCCAACTCAACATCTCTTCCAGTGGCAGAAACCACCGACGTCGTAATCTGAACCCACCCCCTCCTTCAACGCAGACTTACTACTATTATCAAGCCGCTTCCGGCCTGCCTGTCTTCCTGCACCCGTTGGACATCAAGATCTTATTCTCCCATTTCAACGGATACGTCTCTTTTCCCGACGAAATCACTGTCCGCGTCGAATTCGCTGCTGAGGGCACTGTCAACGACGACCTACGCAAGCGCTGCAAATACCTGGCCCACATGCCGGAGGGTGCGGACGTCGTATTTATTGAATCTGATCTGTATGGGGTTGTGGGACAAGATGGCCTGAAGAATTTCGAGGGTCCACTCAAGATGAGGACAGCTCGAAGGAAGGAGAAGGATAAGAAAGACGAGAGGGCGCGCGCACGGGCAGAGGAGAGGGATAAGGAACGGATGAAACTCTTGTCACGCACGGAGAGCCTCGCCCCTGATCTCACGGTCCACCCTCCATCTGCTCTGGAGATCGAGGAACCTTCAGCGCACCTTCCACCCTCTCAGCCTGTGTCTGGTGTTTGGGGTTCGAGAAGCTTTGCTTCTGCGCTTCATTCTGCACCTTCCGTGTCCCGCTCTCAGCCGACTGACCGCAATGCGACGCCGGAGGTTGGCGAAGAGTGGGACATGGATGCAGCTTGGCACGAACTTGAGCAACGGGGTGGCGGTCGTAGACGAGGACAGAAGCTGGTGGTGCTGGGCGGCGGTGGAGCACGCCGACGTTAGATCTGATGTGAACAACGTGGCAACTGGAACATGTTCATTCGTTTTGACTTTGTATCAACAAAGTAGACGCAATATTTATATCCGACGAGAGTTGTATACACAACTGCATGACAGATGTTTAATGGGTATGGATACCATCTAAAAGGTAATTCCCCGCCTGTCTATTGAACCGAACCATATCCTAACGGACAGTTTTGGGCAGCAATGCTGGAAGATCCACTGCGAATATAACAAATTTTCGCAGTCACACATTCTCCCGTACATGCAGGGGTAAGAATGGAGCTCTTGCCCTGATAGGTGTTGAAGATCTGGGTCACGTTAGAACGAACGTCCAGATTTCAACCAATTGAATACATACTTCGACCAGGGTTGAGTTAACAGCCATCTCTGCAACGATTGAGGTCAAATTGCAATTCAGATCCCTATTCTGAGGACTTACGCTCAGTCACAAGCTGCCACCAAGTTGCATTCAGGGGATCGCTGGCACCCCAGGGTATGTTTGCACCATAGGTTTCTCTGGTAGTATACTCCAACTCAAACGTGGGCCCATATTCAAGCTGGGAATCTAGAGCACCGAAGGTGTCGACGGCAGTTTTATACCTGTCAAAACCAACGTCAGGCACACACACGTTCGTGACTACAGGCGACATAGCTCACGTGTGAGCATCCACGATTTCAAAAGTCTATGGAATTTCACGAGTCAGTATCTGCTGCTCCAGAAGACACGACAAACATACAGCAGAGTCGACCTCATATACACGGAAGCCGGTGTTCAAGTTCTTCAGAGGAGTCACCGAAGGCCCAATCTAGAAATCATTAGTGAAGTCCAAACGAGGAGATAAAGACGAATGTACCCATGCTAATGTTTGAGCAGTGTCGGTGCTCATCACTGTAGCATTGTTGGTATAAAAGATCTGTACAATTCTCAGAGATGGAATGGACCGAGGTTCTGACGGGCTTACGGATATTTGATCCTCGTGGGTATGGCCCCAGAAGATATCTGCGACAGTGTCAGCTACCTATCGACGGAAGAGAATCTGGTACCGACTGGCAATGACATGAGGAGAGAAGCGATCGATACTGTAAACCTCATCAAAAGGCAATAAATGCACGATAGACTGAAGTGTTTACATTTGATAGACTGTAAAGAGTTTCAGTTGAGTTTGAAATCCCTAAGGAGGTATGCGTACACAAATTTGTCGGGTTCCTTAGGGAATTAGAACCGTCCCAACCACTGAGTACATGTCCGATAATCCAAACTGTCCTCCTGTCAGGCCGACAGTATCCTGGCTGGACATTGACGTACCACGATCGCCTACATCCTCCGCATCTTGCAATTCATCAGTCAAGAATCTCATCATGCCTGAGCTATCTGGGTGCGAGGCATTGATGTAATTGAAGTAGTTCGATCTATGGATGGTTCAGAAAACGACGGAGAGAAACGTGAAACCACCAACCTATACCCTAGGAAGAATGAAACGCAATTCTAACGCATGTGATGTTTAGACGCACATAGGTTTGTATTCAAACTGATAATCCTCAAACCATCGGTGCGTTTTATCATGTATGCTGCATAGTGTGCGCGCGAGAACTCGACTGAATCTTCTGGCAACCAGCCTTCGTAATTCCAAAGTGCAGTGATGTGGTCATACAACCTAGATATATGTCAATACGTTCAAAGGCTCTGACAAGTGGAATTTAGCATACCATCCAAATTGCGGTCCCATTATTCCATTAATGGAGTTGGATGCCGCCATATCGGAGGGATAACTATCATGGTTGCCTAAAGTTGCGTACACCGGACCTGGCCCAAGCATGCGTTTGAGGAGGTCGAATAACACAACCTGAGAAAGTTTCAGAAGCGTAAATAAATATAGCAAATTGAGACGAGTTACCTCTGAATACTCTGTGTAGGCCCTTAAATGTACGACATGTGCTTACTAAGATATCTCAGTACTATATTGCCTGACTCACCTCGATTGCTGATTGCCAGGATCATGAGCCAGTAGATCACCGGTGAAGATCGAGAAGTCGAATCCGGTTGTCTCCGTTCCGGCCAGAGCAGGAATAGCTTCGAGGGTGGCAGCGATCAATGAATACGGAGAGTCACTGCATAGGTTCCAGTCGAATGCACAACATGTATGGCCAATCACGTACCACAAGAAATAGCCAAACCGAGGCGCGGGTGTCAACGGGCTCTGCCGGTTATAGGCATTCTCGCGGCAGCAAAGTCCGCTAGTACAGTTTGCCTCCGCTCCATTGGCAAAACCTGAAAATGATCAGCCCGGAATGTTAATCACAGGGGGGAACATGGCCTGACGAGGATCGATATGGAGATCAGACACGTGCAATACTTTCAAAAGCTCGCCGCTGGGTTGCTTCGGAGTAGGAAGTGGGTTCGGCTTTGGCTTGGCAAACCACCCTGTGACGTTCAAAGGCAGGGTGTCCGGATAGGTGCAGAGTTGAAGGAATTGGGCACAGATAAGCTGGTGAAAGGTATGGGACTGGAATTACGGGGTATGTGAACAAGACACTTACCTGTCCGTCATATCCCCCTACATCAGCAAACGATATGACCTGCGTTATGACCGGACCGAGTGCAGTATTGGGACCATAGCTCGTTTGGCAGGAAGAGGAGTAGTTAAAATATTCACATATAGCGACCGTAAGGTTTGGACCTTGTTCAGGTGCGCTTAGGGCGAGAAACTTTGCTACCTCGAGTGATGCCTGGCAGCGCGCACATTGATTCGTGCCGAAGATTGGGTTGATCGCAATTGACTCGATTTGTGTGATTGCTTGTTGCAAAAGTCTGGAGGGACTGGCGACGGGAGGGAGCGGGTGAGGATCCGACGTATCGTTCTAGAACACATATCAGTCATAACAGCTGACGTATTCATTGAGGCCCTACTTGGGGAATGGTGTTAGGATCGGTGAGCGAAAACGGGAACACTTGATGCTGGGAATGAAAGAAGAAATCAGCACTTCCCAACACTTCCAGTGAATTTCACCAACAGTAACTGGGTCCGAGATGATTGGCTGGGGCTGTTCTGACGTTGCGGTCGGGTTGTTGTAGTACTTAGAGTACAAGGAGGTCGGAAAGGCGGCAGGAACGGTATACACCGACTGTTGCGCGCGCACAAGTGCGGTAGCAGCGGCGAGGAGGATGACGGACCCCAGCAACATCCCGGCGCAGTGCAGACTCAAGTATGTACTCACGGGCCGCCCGAACGGTCGATCACGGAAGCCTTTTATGTGGGTGCGCACAATCTCCGCGTACGTGAGCTCCTGCCTTATAAGTAAGTCCACGAACGTGCCATCCCGAGCGGGGATTTTCCAGCTTGACTGAGCACTACATAACTACATGTTACCTTCTTTGCATATGACCCTCGGTGGCCGTATGATCATGATGACTTCAAGTTTATCCTAGGGCCTACTGCGCGTCACCCAGTGAGTGGGCGACGACGACGACGCCACCTTGGAGGTTGAACGTTGACTCGGAGTGCCAGTTTGGAACGTGTTGATTGATCCCCTCGCCATATTTAGGGCGACGGCACTACAATCTGGACAATTGAGGAAAGTCGCCATGCGGAGCAAATGACAACTTGGCAACCCGATCAAGTTGCACTGACAAGTATCAACATCAAGAGTAAGAGTACAGTTGGATCGAGCTAAGGAACGTTTCTAATTTTTCCGTCCCCTTCACAAGATTGTTCCGACGAAACCAACGCAGGGGGAGCATATTGCCTGAAGAATGACGGTGAGTTCAGAACTCTATGGGGTTTGGATCGTAAATCAAACATCCAACCAGAGGATCGAATTGAATCGTGAACAAGTGGACGCACAAGGGCTGATCGACGCCATGACAGTGTTCCGGGCATTTGCACTGCGGCTGAGCCAGCTCTCAAGCCAGGAAGAATACAGGTGGATACAGGTGGAATACAAGAGTTTACTGATCTGCAGAGATACACGGATAATAGAATGCGCTCACTGAACGAGGTGGACGTTAACCAACACGACGACTTCGAGGCTGCGGTGTTACATACCGACCAAGAAAAGACGATATGAAAATAATGGATGTCTATGGGTAGTTCATGTATGGCTCGAATGCGACGTTTGGGAAGGATGAGGGATCTCGACCTCCCAAGTTCGTCTGCGAGAGGCCTCTTCCTTGCGAGCTGTCGATCGTGCCTTTTCCTCTGCCATTTTCCGAGACTCTGTCCAGAGGCGAAGGGTGTAATCGTGCAGTGATTGGGAGTAGGATAGGAATGGGTCATTGTGAGCCCTCGGGCTCATGGGCTGTGAAGTGGGAAACATGGTGGGAGGGGTTGTACGGAGGGAGAGGGGGTCTGGTTGAGCTGTATACGGAGAGGGAATGCGAATTTATGCGACGGTAAGTAAGTTACTACGCTGGTGCATTTGGCGTATCGAATCCTCGGATCATGCTCGTCCGTTTCCTCCAACACCGCGCTAATGTTCGCTGCCAGCCAATCCCGGCATCGTCCTTCCTCCACCTGATCACACAAGGTAATCAATCTGACGACTAGAAACCCATGGATCTGTCCACAGCTGGCCACACCCCGGTTACTTGGCTCGAAAGCTCCACTTGATCAAAAAACATTTTACCAGCGGTTGGTACTATTACTCAACCATCTCGGGTAAGACGTAGCGTCATCGAGCGTGGCATTTGGCCGCCGGGAGAGACCGTCAAGAAGCTCCACCAGACATGATGCGGCTTCGAATGCACAATCGGGCAATATTAAGTTGACTAGCCTGGCCCAATGATTCCAGGTCGGATTGTCCGCGTGTCAACTGAAACATATCACTTAGGTAACAAGTTTGCTCCACTCAGCACTGATGCTTCTCAAGGGCCGTTTATCTTCCTTACACGGCAGATCCGTCCCGGATAACACAGTTGAGCTGCACGAGTGTGCGTAAATAAAGTGCTGCAGCATTGTAAGCGCTGGGCACGTTTTTAATCACCGGTTCAATATACTTGTTGTGCGGTCGTCGGAATGATGATTGCAACGTGTTTCGTACCTAGTAGCCACGTGACGACGCGTAGTTGGATAAGGTTGGAGTTGTGCTTATGATGAGCTTTGTCCGACGAGTATGGCCAGCTCTGCGCTCAAGCATGTAAGTCTCGGCCTATTCTCGGTCTCCCCCTGCTCATCCAATGGCACAGGCAATTGCACCAACAACTTTGCAACAGGCACAGACAGACGCTATCCTCGCCCTCCTTAGCCTCGCCCCATCCCATGACCCAGCTCCAGCTGCTCCTTCTACAGATACCAGGTCTACACTCGCAGTCAAAGCTCCCACCTCTACTCCCCCCTGGAAAGTGCTAGTCTTGGACCAGGAAACTAAAGACGTCTTAGCGACCGTACTTCGTGTCCAAGATCTTCGTGATGCTGGGGTCACTCTCCACGTGTACGCGCCTCCACTTTTCTCCCTTCATGGTCTTCACATCATCGCAGTCAGCTGCACTCGCTTCGTCCCGCATTGCCAGACGTTCCCGCCGTGTACTTTGTAGCACCAACCTTGGCAAACATACGCCGAATATCGGAGGATCTCGACAAGTGCTTATACGAATCCTTCCACCTTAACTTCGTCGAACCGTTACCCCGCGCACTTCTTGAAGAGCTTGCAGCCTCGGTCGCTACTTCTGGCGCGGAGGATTTGGTGGAACAGGTTGGTCTGCTCGCCTTTCTGTGTTTCAAAAGGCTTCCCACTGATGGGCCTCCTATATCAGGTCGTTGACCAGTATCTCTCGTTTATCGCACCATCGCCGTCTCTCTTCTCCTTGCTATCGCCTCTACCATCTCCAGTCTCCCAGGCAGGCCCGTCTCAACCCACACCTCATTACTCGTACAAACTTCTTAACTCCCCATCATCGACCGAACAACAAATCGAGGATGAGATTGAACGTGTTTCCAGTGGTATTTTCAGTGCCGTTGTGACCGCGGGTACGCACTCTCAACAGTTTCTCAGCATTTAATGTAATATATTTCATACACAGGTCATGTCCCCATGATCCGTGCTCCCAAGGGCAATGCAGCAGAAATGGTGGCCAAGAAGCTCGACATTAAAATTAGAGATGCAATACTCAGTGCTTCACGCGTACATGGCCCGACTGCTTCGCTTTTCTCCCAAGATTCATCTGGGTTGTCTAATCTGCAAAGGCCATGTACGATATTTCTCATCTCGTCTTCTCGTCTTCGTCTTAATCAATCGCTTGAAGTGCTGCTCATCCTGGACAGGAACGTGGACCTTGTTTCCATGGTCTCTCACGGTTGGACATACCAGGCCCTTGTATCAGACTGTCTTGACATCAAGCTCAATCGCGTCGTTGTTACCAGCCCACAAAGGCGTTCCTACGACCTAGATTCAAAGGACTTTTTCTGGGCGAAAAATGCGGCGAATCCGTTCCCTCAAGTTGCTGAGGATATTGACACCGAGTTGAACAAGTACAAGCAAGACGCCGCAGAAGTTACACGATCGACGGGGGTGAGCGACGTCAATGATATCTCACAACTGTAAGCTGGTGCTCTCATAAATGCCAAGGGCGTTCGTCTGACACGATGCAGCGACCTTTCGTCAAATGCAGCGCACCTGAAAACTGCTATAACTCAGCTTCCCGAACTCACCGCTCGTAAGGCCACGCTTGATACGCACATGAATATTGCCACCGCTCTGCTCGAACAGATCAAGAAAAGAGGTCTCGATGAGCTATTCAGTACCGAAGAAGCGGTTAATAAGCAAGTAAGCGTCTTTGGTCGTCGTCCATGTTGTATCCTCAAGGTCCGCGTTACCAGACAGTGTCGTCGATTTTAGAGACGCTTCGTGCGCCCCGCCCGTCTGGAACTTTTAGCCCCGAGGACAAGCTTCGTCTTGTTCTCGTGTTCTACCTTTCTTCTCCCGACAATGCGATTTCCAAGGACGACCTTGCCGAGCTGGAGAAAGAGCTCAAGAGCGCAGGTGCAGATACGGGAGCGTTTGAATACGTTCGACGAACAAGGGAAATCTCACGTATGACTGCTCCCGCCGTCATGGGCGGTACATCCACGCCGGTCCTCGGTGGTCAAGGGGAGCTGTTCCGAGGCTTCACAGCGCTCGGAAACAAAGTCGGTGTCTTACGTTGAGGGATTTCTCTTCGCCAGTTGACGAATTCGTTTCTTTTCAGCTCACAGACCGTCTGAAAGAAGGCGGCTTGGAAAACCTGATTTCAGGCGTGAAGAATTTCCTGCCAGCGAATAAACTGTTACCTGTGACCCGGCTCGTGGAGGCTCTAATGGATTCGTCCGCTGCATCGAACCAGTCTTTGCAAGAGACTGACGAGTACTTGTTCCTGGATCCTCGTGGACCTCGGCATAGCCAGGGGTTGGGCGTGTCTGGAACTGGTGGTGGAGTTGGGCCTGGTGGTTTATCGAGCACTGGGAGAGTCCGACGAATGGCGTTTGCGGATGGTATGGTCTTTGTCGTGGGAGGCGCAAGTTATGTCGAGTATGGAAATCTCGAAGAGTGGGCGGCCAAGACTGGGAAGCGCCTCACATATGGTGGAACGGAAATTGTCGACCCTGGCACTTTCGTAGACATTCTACAAGAGTTGGGTAAAGACGCTTCATAGACGTGCTGTATAATGGCCATAGATTTTGAGCAGAACTGATGGAAGTTGGAACATGATAACTACATCATGGTACTACCACTGACAAAGAGACAACCAACCACAGTCGATTCAAGATGTCCCACACAAGCAAGTCACTTTTTGTTGTTAGAGCGCATCACGAGAATTTGAACAAGGCGGATGCTAGGGCGGTGTCAGCACGCATTCAAAGTGATCATCACCATACTCACAAAATGTTAATCATGTCAAGCTCCAAAGCAATCGCCTCCTTCATGGGGTCCCTAGGTATGGCACCCATTTCTGCCATACGCGCGTGTTGCAGAATTTTCTGAGTACTGGAGCACAAAGGTCAGGTTCGTCAATGCAGAGCATCGTGTTAGGCATATATGCTCACTCATAGAGTACAAATCCGCCAAACACGGCTAAACCGCCGTAGAGAGAGATCGATTCGGCGATGGCTAGTCCACGCAGGCCAAGCGGGAGGGCCATTGGAGCTAATGAAGACAGGGCTACAACAGTCACGCCAGCGAGAAGCGGGCCACCTATGTACAAATACTTGTCATTCCTGTCCAATATGAATATGTGAGTGTAGCATCAAAAAGAAACATGCAGACATGCTTTGCAGTGGCGCCAACGTAGGACAGGGAACCGACGACCCCACAGGTGTACAGCGCAGCACGAGACAAGATGGCTGGACTGATGAAAAACAAGGGGCTTAGCGTTGCTGCCTGGCAGGCGTTGAAGCCCTGAAAAGAGTCAGGTGATGCTTATTATCGCATGCAGTGGTGACTTGCCAGCCAGAAAAGGTGCTTCTGTATGGTTCTCTCTGGGGGGGTGTAGTAGACCCCCATCATAGTGCCGATACTTCCGACGAGACTCACACCGAGCACCACCCCTGCAAAGACACGGTTAGGCCGAGAAAGATGGGTATCAACATTAATAGCATACGCACATGGATTTGCAGCCATTATTCTGAAAGCAACTCCAGACTTGAACATGCTTCGCGCAGCCAGTGCCGTGAGAACAAGGCCACCCCCAGTGTACTTGAAGCTGTCGTGTAGATAGGACTGTTCTGCAGCAGTCAACGAGTCACGCGTGTCTCTATTCAAGAAGCCTTCTGCAACGACGACAGTGCCTGCCACAGCGGCCTACACACTAGAATCAACCAAGTAGGGGTAGGTTACTTTGTACACACGGCTGTGATTGCAAACTTTTTCCAAGCCTCTCTTGAGGAGGAGGTCTGCGTGATGGTCTGCGCATCCGTTATGATGGTACGGGACAGTGGGGACTTTCGGACAACATTCCTGGCCGACCCGAGGCGTGCTGTTGAGAGCGGTTGAGATCTGGAGCGCAATGCGGTTTGCAGCACGCCACGGGACAGGGAAGTGCGAAGGAGTAACATGATGGATGTGGACGAAAGAATAGTTAGTCAGCAAATACATACTGTATGCCGGGTCGACGTCATCGAGCTAGCCGAGACATAATTTACATAATAAGAATCACCGAAGCATCTTCGTTGGATCGACAATCCCGACGACCTTGTGCTCCATCGCCAGTGCAATCAGACTCTTTTCTCCCCATCTCCTCCAGTCAATCTCAAAAATACCAGTCTTCTCTCCGCATGACCAATTCCAGATTCGTTCTCGAGTCTGAGCCAACAGTCAATCCCAGTCTTCCCATGTCTGGACCCAGACTTACCTTGACATCATATACGTATAACGAACCGTCTCCACCGCCACTCGCTAGCAGACCGCCATCTGGACTGAACGACAGCGCAAATACATACTTGCCATGATCTGTAAACACTCTCATGCAGTTCCCTGTCACTGAATCCCACAACCGCGCTGTGAAATCGAACGACGCCCTGTTACTCACACCATGAGATCAATCCCACTTCGTCCCACTTGACCCACTTACGTTGCGACCAGTTCGTGCTCCCCTGGCTCCGTATTCGGACACCACTTAACGGATGTCAGACATCGTTTGTGGCCTTTCAGGACAACGTGGTGAGACAGCGACTTCTCCGAGTGCACCTGCTCAATGTTCCATATTCGCGCGGTCGTATCATCTGAGCATGTAGCCAGACGTGTGCACGACGGGTTGCATTTGAGCATATTTAATTCCCCTTCGTGCCCTCTATTCCATTGTCAAGTCAAAACAGCATATACTTCGGCCAATGACATACCTTAGAGTTTGGATAGGCTTAGCTCCGTTGAGAGAAACAATGTGGACCACACGATCACCTCCGCCACTTGCAAACGTAGAGTCATCAATCCAGTCAACGTCCAGACAACAAGCTTCTGACACGTCTTCTAAGGTCAGCTCCCCCATGGTAAAATCCAATAATACGCTACCTTCATGATTTCGATATTGTCGATGTAGTCTCTTGTTTTTGATGTCCCAGACGCATGACGTGCTGTCCAGGCTAGCAGTGACTATCCACTGGCCCGAAGGAGAGAACTTGGCAGCAAAAATGGGACCCTTCTAGGTATCAGTACAACCCTTGGTAAAACGCGGCGCTCGTCTGACCTTGTGGTGGTCGTCTGTGAGATATGACTTTCCTGCAGAGGTGCAAACTCGAAGTACTGCATCGTATGATCCTATCGCAACAAGCGAACCGTCAGGGCTCCAGTCGAGAGATGTCAAGTCCGCTTGCGAAGAAACAGCGAGGTTGGCTAACGTCAAGGTCGGTCGCGGCGGGGTGGTCGAAGTGCCTTCATGTGGACCGAACGGAACGTTCCAATAGTTGATTGTGGCATCGCGTGACCTAACGTGTCGAGTCAAATTAACATTGCAAGCAATCAATCTACTCAGCGCATACCCTGATACCAGCTGTCCCGGTGTAGTTGGGCTCCAAGCAACGACAAACACCTGGGAGATCGTCACAATGGGTTATCGTCATGCTCACGCGAAACTCACCTCTGCCTTGTGTGCTTGTAGTAACCTGACTGAGTCGGAACGTTTCGTTTTGTGTTTCTTCACCATGCTTTCCACGGTCAAGTCAGGCAATTTTGTGTCCTTCGGGGTAATGACGGAAGACCCTTGGGATACCAATCACATCGCGATACAGCCATTCAGCGCGATTGGCGTACCGTCGACCACCATCGCCGTTTGGTTGTCTTCAACCTCCTTCCTAGCCCGCTTTTCGGCACGTCCATCCTCCGTGGAGGGCGATATCGACTTTCGTTTGGCACCTGTCTCGGCGACTGAGATGGAGACGTTAGACTCTCCGGACTGCTGCTGCTGTGAAGGTAGCGGCGTCGTCGGAGGTGGGTTAATGGAACACACATGGCGTTCCAGTAGAGAGAAACTGCTCTTGCAGCTCTTGGCGAACGAATCGCCTTTCCAGTGAGCCTCGACTTCGGCGTACAAGAGCGCCTTGCCAAGACGCTCGACAAGTTCTCCGCGCGGGATATGTTTCTTTATATGATGGGAATGGTCCAACCGACTCTCCATACGTAGCGTAAATGCAGAGTGATGGAAGCCTGAACCAAAGTCAGACTAGACGGATTAGTTGCAGAGCTGCGTACCGGAGTCTTGGAAATAAGCATGTATGAGACAGTTGACCTCATCGGCAGTGATAGTGATGGGGACCGTCATGGTAGTTCCGCAAGGCGACCTTCGTATATGCGGAGTTGGAAAACAATGTGTAACGACTGAGTTTTTCAGAATATCGCACTCAGCCACTACAAAAGAGAAAGAAACGAAGGCCCTGAGGATGTTGCAGTGATTGACTTGTCCTCCGTTTCGCAGCGTTGATATTTGTTCTGCTGCTGGTAATCGTTGTCGCTCACTCAGTGGGCCTCAGCCCGGAGAGACTAACACAGACCATGCCCGTCTTTCTTTATTTCTGAACATTCACCTCGAGTGATTGAGAGAGAGTCTCGCCGGCTCCATTGACACTGCACCGGTGCGGTGGCACGTGAGAGCGAGCGAGTCCGACGGGCCCGGGTGCCGGCTCATAGATAACGAGTCACCCTTCCCAAGCCTCCTTACCCATGCCTCAGTATTCAGATTTCGACATCTCCGACGACGACGACGACGCTTACGAAGGCCCTGATGCCTACCTCGAGGGCGACGATAATGCACTCGAGTTCGAAATCGACCAAGACGATAATTCTGCTCACTCGGAAGAACAGCCGCGGCAGGGCACAGCGATTGAACAGATCTTGCGTTGTAAGTGTCCTGCTGCATGTCTTTCGAACTCTTCACGCATATCATTTGTTAGCATTGTTTGACCTTCAGCACTTGCAGCCTGGTCATGGCACCACCGAAAGAATGATTGGCTCCGGTGCCGATAGCGGTGAGATCACCTACGGTGACCTGGTACGCTTCCTGAGGACTGGCCCCTCGTGGGCAGACGGAGATGAAACAGACGACAACGAGTATTCAGGCAGCTCGCATTGGAACAAGCAATGGTACCCTCCCCACACAGAACCTCAACAGAAGGGGGTCGAGTTGCTCATGAGCGGTGAATTCGGTCGTGTGGGCAACAAACTCAGGTCCAACAAAGGAAGGAGGAACATTTCTCGTTTACTCTTGGATCGGTCTTGCAAACCTGGAGTTACCCCATTCAGGGAGGAACTAACCAGTGTGCGTTTCTTCTGGCTTTAGTCACAGTTGTCGTGCTTATGCAGCCCTAGCAAATCATACCCAATTCCAACGGGACCACTGTTGCCTCCCATGGCGCCAACTTATATGCTGGGCAATTTTCCACAGGTGATTAGCTCATAGCGTACTGTTCAACGTCCGGTCTCTCATATTTTCACTGGATAGACTCCTCCTTTTTCTATACCTGCTGTCAAGGTTAGCCAACGACTCAACCTGTCTCTACGTGTTCCTTGAGCTGAAGTGTAGCTGGACAGATTTCCGTCTACACGTATATGACATGACATCGCCACCGGCCAAGTACTTCATACCCCAGCGGAATCCAAGGCGCAGAACATCGCTCTACGACCATCATGATCATGACCACGAGTCAACTCTCAAAGTTTTAAAGACTATACAGGGACACCCAGGTAGATGGACTATCACCGATTCTCATTTGAGCCCCGACAACGAAAGGCAAGGTTTTGATTGCACAATATATGCGTTAATGCTAATCATTGCCTCAGGATGATTTATTCATCTATCGTTAGTAACCTCTTCATAGACAATCACCCTTCACCCCACCCTGATGCGAAATGACAGTCACCTACAGTATATATGACAAGCACGTTGGATTCTTCTACGGTACAAACGCCCATCCGTTTTGCAGATCAAAGTCGTCAATCCCGGTCGTTGTGGGGTGTCTACGACGACGACTCCTTTGGTATTTGGAGCTGCAGGTTTTCTGCTGACGGCAATGAAGTAATCGCAGGCGGAAGTGGCCATATTTTTGGTAGGTGTTTTGATCCCGTATACCTGCACCCGTTGGAATCGTTCACGCACCATCTAGTGTACGACCTCCTGGCCGATCGCAGAACTGTTAAGATCTTGGCCCACACGGACGATGTGAACAGCTGTTGTTGGGCCGATACTGCATCAGGGAATGTCTTAATCAGCGCCTCGGACGATACGTTCGTCAAAGTCTGGTAATCATTCATCTCCTCTTCCTCTTTTGTTTGTTGAACGATTGTGGTCCCTCTCAGGGATAGACGGTCACTCGGAGGATCACAAAAACCATCGGGTGTGCTTGTTGGTCACACTGAGGGGATCACGAATGTCTCTGCCAAGGGAGATGGGAGATATGTCATCTCAAATGGAAAGGATCAGGCGCTTCGATTATGGGATCTCCGCAAGATGTGCAGCAGCGAAGAATTTGATACGTTCTCACACCAAAATTATAGATGTCAAAATTACGACTATCGGTAGGGTCCATGGTTTGCGAGATGCTCCTTGCTGATATCTGTGCAAAGATACGGTGAATTCCCGCATCCTGCACGTCCCGCACATCCCAAGGACTGCAGTGTCATGACCTACCGAGGGCATGCCGTTTTGCGGACTCTTATCAGATGCAATTTCAGTCCCGCAGAAACTACCGGGTGCCAATACATTTATTCGGGCTCTGCAGATGGAAGGATTCATGTGAGTAAAGATTGTTCTAGTTCGTCTTATTGCAATTGACGGACAACTCTGGAAGATTTGGTCACTAGATGGTCGAATTGTTCAAACCCTAGATCGTTCGCGAACCCTACCAATGTCATTCGACCCATCTGGCCCTGAGTTGGAGCCCCTATCTGGATCCTGTCCAACAGTGTGCGTACGAGACGTAAGCTGGAGCTCTAGGGTAATGACCACCACTGCTTGTTGGCAACATTCGACAGCTAATGTACATTTCAGGAACCTGTGATGATGAGTGTCGGCTGGGAAAGCTCTCAGGTTGGGGGAAGTGTTGTTGCCCGCCATGAATGGAAAGGGCTCTCTAAGATGGCGTATTCACTGGAAGACTACGCGGAGAAGGAACGTTCAGAACGAGCCCATGGGACAGCGACTCGGAAGCGAGCGGCGGGATACCAACGTGTTCCCGGTGCATTCGAAGAAGACGACGAGGACGAAGATTAACGATGTAGGGGTTCAGGTTGACCTGCCTTTCTACACGCACTCTCTGTAAACGCTAGACAGCCTTGGATGATGCATCAATGAGGTTTCACAATTTTTGTAATGTTTCAAGTATACCACGGTCACAGCATTACTGTACACTCTACAACCACACCGCCAAATAAGCGCCCAGAATCAAACCATGGCCCAACTCTTCGGCTTTCCGCCAGGGTATTTCGTGATCAGTTCTGCCGCAACAGATCGCTTGTGGGATGTCAACTCAGACGAAGTGGAAGATGGAACACCAATCAACCTGTGGCCGGGAAAAGAACAGTCACTCGTAGAAGGTATGGGGGGCTAATACTCCACTGATCCGAGAATCCGCGGGCTCATGGATCCATCAAGGCTTGAGAAGTCCGGATGCGAACAACCAAGTGCGTACCGAGTCTCTATCATGTTCTGGCATGACTTTGCGATAAGCTTCCCAGCTCATGATCTCGTGTTGCTCAGGTGTTTTTCATCGATACCTCAGGTGCTTTGTGCTCGCGGTCATCGGGACACGCGATCGATGTTGAGGGTAAGGCCAACCCAATGTCAGACAAGATAGTGTATTGACCGACTTTGCTTTACTCAAGGAGATCGCCTCGTACTGAGACACAGGCGACCGGTTTCCCAGCCTTACCCTAATGCGTATTCCCACCCACTTCCACAATTCTCGTACGACGGAGACACACAAGAGATATCCGTGTCCTTTTCGTGCGATCCCACATACCCACCCCCTGGAGGTGCTATCTCGAATGCGTGGCGAAGGAGAAGATGTGTCCTATCTTCTGTTCCAATGAGGAAACCCAAGTCTTTTATCGATAACGCTTCAGCGTTTCTGTCGGCAACCGTCGCAGTTCCATTTTCATTTATCGCCGGAGCTGCATCTGCACAGCCGAAGAGCACGCCGGAGGAAGTGTTTGGAGGGGGCATTGATTTGGCGGAGGATGAAATGTTGGAACAGGATCGCGGGGAAGAGGGTGAGGTGGACGACTCTCTCGACCCCCAGAGATACCTCCGTATTCTTTCGATCGATCAAGCAGACGCACTACCGCCCAAGGGGACAAACGCTAGGAAACGTAGGCAATGGCAGGTCTTGGCACTCCGTCGATCTGTGGCTCACCGTCGTAACTTGACTCGGTGAAGGAAATGTAAATGTAACATCGCTGTTTCATGTATGTATAACTTATTACTTGTCACACTACTTGTATCTCAGGTCACCGTCACTATCACTTATCAACGTTTCAACCGCTAGCAGAATGACTCGGATAGTCGATAAATCGATAACGGCTCGTGTGAACGTTTGCAGCACGGTTGCCTTTTGAGCACTTCAAGATCTTCTCATGCACCCACGTCAAACCCACGTGCAATGATAATTAAGACCACCATAACTCTCTTGCCAATTGATCGTTCAGTACTTGCCCAGCACTGCTTCAAGTGACCATGAAGAGCCAGGTAACCTTGTGTGCCGCTATCACCTTTGCTGCAGCAGCCGTTGGCGGTCAGCAGCAACCTCTCCAAAACTCTGCGGAGACGGTGACATGGCTATCGAAATATGGGCTGCAAATCGACCAACCTTTCTCGGGGCCGTTGTCTTTCTCGCATGCAGAATACGCACGTTGTCTTGAGAACGAATCTGCCACCTTTGACATTGCTATCCTAGGCATGCCATTCGACACTGGTACATCTTATCGTCCTGGTGCACGCTTTGGACCGTATGCCATCCGTTCAGGTAGCAGGCGCCAAAGGCCGGCTCGGGGCTACACATTAGCGTGGGGGAATAACCCTTACGAGCAGGGTCTGAAAATCCTTGATTGTGGAGACGTACGTCGAGATCGAATATGACTTGGATGCTTCTCGTTGACCCAGTATCCAGGTCCCTGCCATCCCTTTTGACAATGCACTTGCAGTAGACCAGATGGAAGTCGCGTATTCTACACTACTTGCGAGGCCGCTCGCATCAGATCATTCCGCCTGGCCCCAGGGAGCCCTTCTGGCGAAAGATGGTCACGAACATCCGAGAATCATCAGGTAACGAGGGGTCATACTATGTCTTCCCGCCACTCCCTCTCACGATAGTCCAGTCTCGGCGGTGACCACACCATCGTGCTTCCCATTCTGCGTGCGCTCAATAAAGTTTATGGGCCTGTTTCCGTGATTCATTTCGATGCCCATCTTGACACGTGGGGCGGATACCCCGGTGCTGTGACGGATCAGTCGCAGATCACCCACGGCACATTTTTCTACATCGCGAACGAGGAGGGTCTCGTCGCCAATTCTAGCATCCATGCTGGCATTCGGTGCAAACTTCAAGTGAGTATGGAGTACCCATGAGAGTGCTGGACTTTTTTTGATGGAACGCCTTGACTAGGGTATCAATGATATCCAGAATGACGAATCAGTGGGATTCCATTTCATAACCAGTGATGACATCGATGATTATGGGGTCACGTCTATCATCGAACGGATCAGAAAACGAGTCGGAGATACACCAGTGTACCTGAGGTTGGATTTTCACTTTCCAAAACGAATCTGGGACTGACTCTCTCGCACACAGTCTTGACATTGATGTGATCGGTACGCGTCGTATTTTTCTTTGAGATGGGGCGTGTACTAACCGCTGCACAAAGATCCTGGTCTAGCACCCGGAAGTAAGTTTTTCATCCTGTCGCACTCGATCTAAAGTGTTCACCCTGATCGTAGCCGGCACCCCCGAGGCTGGGGGATGGACGAGCAGAGAAGTCAAGCGCATCATCAGAGGGTTAGCTGGTTTGAATTTCGTGTTCGTTATTCGTGCAGTGCTTCTTGTTTTACACGACCTTATGCTATACTCTTTTCAGTGGAGCGGACGTTGTCGAAGTCGCACCTGCGTATGACCATGGTAGGACTTCACGTTGTTCCAACCCCGGCGATTTCTGACGAAAGACGTGTAGCTGAGATCACTGCTACTGCAGCGGCGGACATTGTCCATGACTTTCTCTCGATGTTCATGTCTTCGGTGCCACCCAAGCCCACCAATCTCCGAGGCTCGTGGCCGGCGCCGAAGGACGAACTCTGAAGATCGACGTTCCAAGTAGGGTAAGTACTTACATCCGGTACCCTACTCAGGTAGTCAAAATACCCATGACCATCGTAAACTATGTAGATTTAGATACATTTGTGCAATGTTCATTTCGATGATGTTGATGGAAGCAATCAAAGTCAACCACTCTTATAATGATAGATACATGGGTATCGGCCCCAAGTCGTAGAAAGATCGTCCTACAAAGGTCCGTACGACAAGGGACACAGTTCGTTCGAGTCGCCACTGGCATTCATTTCTCCATCAGCCCTTGCGTCCCCATTGACCGAGAATACCGGATGGATCAGATTGATACGCCGGGGGGCCGTCGGTGTATTGCACCGAATCTGGAGGAGCCATCACAATGTTGTCTCTCGCGCCTCTCGGTCCTCTGACAGGACTAGCGCTCGCTGGCATAGCTGCAACCCGCGTATCGATCGGAGCTGGCGACCGCGTTAGCGGAGGCGGTGTTGCGTTTGAAGGGGTCTGGTAATGTCCATAATAAGGATCACTGTAAGGGTCGTTTATTGGGGTAGTCGCTCCGTATGCACCCCCGTAACCGGTATTAGCCGGGAGGGTGGGACTTCTTGGGGCATGGTATGGTGATTGAGAAGGGTTTCCAGCCATAATGGCTGTGGCGTTGTAAGTGTCCACGTTGAACGCACCATATGAATCGTAGGGTGCGTGGGATTGTTGAACGGGTTGGTCATCTGAAGATACATGAAAAACAACCCCACGAAGGAGGTGAAACAAGACCTACAGGGTGTACTTGCGAGGTTGTGACCATACGCCTGAGGACTGTACGGATCTTGGATATACTGGTTGTTTGGAGCAGAGTCGTACATGGGTGCTACCGGAACCATGGGAGGAATGGGGGTGGTGGAAGATGGGGGATACACGGAGGGGGTGGTGGTGGTAGTGGTATGTGTGCGATTAGTAGCACGACGTTGTGGTCCCGGAGAATAGGATAAAGCATTATTATACTCGTCCACCGCACGAGTGCCAGGGGTAGCCTGGATATACCCGGCATGGGCTCGTGTACGATCATAGGGTCCCATACGAGGACTTCCAGACACGCTCTGATTATCGCGGTAGGGTACGTTTTCTTCAAGGTATACTTCGTCTCCATCCATGCGGGCCTTGAGGGGTTGGGATGGGTCATACTCGTGGAAGGCAGGGAGGCCAACCTCGGGCTGGGCTTGACGAGCCTTGCGATCTGCCTCTGCTTTGACAGCGTCGAGGCGCAGCTGCTCTCCTTGGCCATAACCACTTGAACCGATAGCGGTACCGGGTTTTCCTCCCCATGCGTCACGCGGACGGCGTTTGATGCAGCATCTGCCCAAGCCGAAGAAGCAGCCACTGAAGAACAGAAGAACCCAGGCGGCAAGAGTGAGCCAGACAGCATTGCCGATCGATGCTGAACCGTTTTGTACCGAATTCATGCGAGATTTTGCGACGAAAAAGATGGCAAGGTCAAATATAAATGCTACCAGGGCGACGGTGGCAGCAAAACCCGATACGCAACTGCTGAAGCAAGTCATGGCCATCTCCCGGACGTGGGCAAGAAGGCCGAAGATGGCAGAGATGGCGGCCAGGCCAAATGCAACGATGTGAAGTACAAGGACGTAGGTGAGCCATTTGACGACGACCTCGGGAATCTGGATGGTTGTGTCGCCGACGAGGGCGTTTATATCTTGGCACGGGGGTAAGGACAGTGGTAGAGCAGAGAGAAGACGACTGACTGAGTTCATATCCGACGGTGGCATTTGAGCAGGTGGTAGTGGTATCTATGGTGGTGCAATAACCCAACGTGCCAAAGGTTATATCGCCATTTACGTTGTCGACGGAAAGGGAGGCCTTGAGGAAGTACACGGACTTTATGAGAGGTACTGAGAAGGATACGACTGCGAGGATGACGGTCGCAGCGAGGGTGATAATAAATCCAGGCGTCGCTGGTCTGATGAAACTGCTCATGATGTTGTGATACGTGAAAGAAAAGAAGAGAGGAGCATGTAAGTATGTACTAGTGAGGCGGTGCAGTAGTACTAATAATTGCGATGCCAACACAGGTAGTTCAACGTCTTGCTCTCTCCCCTGACCACCTTTCCGTTGTCAACCGTACCTTTCAACACGAACCCGTTCTTCTCAAACACCCGCTTGCTCCCCTCGTTCCCCGTAAACGTATACCCTACCATGTACTCCGCCCCCATCCTTGGAATAGCCCAGCTATTTATTACCGTTCCCATCGCGGCTGTCATGATTCCCCGTCCGTGATGCGATGACGCGAGATAGTCTGGCACTGTCTCTCAGCATACTCCGCTCTCAAGCACAAGGCTGTACTTACTTCCAAACGTCCACACGATGCTCGGATCCCCGGCCTCTTTCGCGTTGTTCTCCTCCGTCGCTTTCTTCCTCTCATCTGGGTCGAGCACCTCTTCCATTCCCGCGCGGCGGATCGCGATGTCCCCAAGATAGATGTCTGTACCGTCCGGGAGAACCTCCCTTATGTGTTGGACCGGGCATGCTCCTACCGCTTTCAGTGGACCGTCTGGGTTCAGCTGCTCTTCTTCCTTCAACTCGGCCAGGGTATCATCGCTTTCCTTCACGATGGCTCCTAACCATTCCTGCGCGTGCTTGTCAAGGTATGGAACCGGCGGTCCTTCTAACCACGTTATCACTTTAGGATCGTTCAAGATGGGTACGGTACTCTTGACGTCGCTTAGACGTGGAGGCGTTAGAATGATGTTGTCGTTCGGAGCAGGGAGTCGAAGGAAGGGTTCCCCAGTACGCGGATTAATCTCGAGCGGATACAGTTGGCTGCGTGGCATGATGAGATTTGTTGTTGCCCTCCGACGACTGGGTTCCAGTCTTATATTCTGAAGGGATCGAGTCAGGATGAAATAGATTACTGATCGAGGCGATGTAGCGAATCAGGATGGGCTGATAGTGGGTCTAAAACAAGTAAAGTTCTACATAATGGCTGTTTCTCCACCGCAGGGATCAAGAGTTATTTGGTTGCCGGAAATGCTTCGCGCGCGATCCTGACAGCATTTTCGACCTCTCCTGTGTTGATGCCAACGCCCTGAGCACCGTCCTCCTTCCCACCGGCCTAGATCGTATTTTCGTCAACGTGCCCAATGTGACGTGTTGGCGATATTCTTACCTTGCCACCTAATACCTCCGTCACCTTGGAGGCCCACGTCCGGGCGTCAAACCCTTTCGTGCGGACATCTTCGGGCACATAATTCGCGTGGGCCACTTTACCACCCTCCGCGTTGACACTGAACACATACACCGCTTTCCCAAGCTTTTTGCCTTGCGCAACGAGGTTTTGAAGGATCTTTTTTTCCGCAGAAACGATCAGCTTTTCGAACATCATGGTTCGTCAAAGTAACCCACTTTTGAGTTACCATCCACGCCAATACTCGCAAAGTACCCCGGGGCATCTGGGTTTTCGTTGAAATAAGCGACTAGTGCATCGACTGCCTGCGATAAATTCAGTATCTGTAAATATATCTCGAGGCCAAATGACCTACCGATTTGTTAAGCGCAGCTTCCTTCTCCTTCACCTGCTTGTCGAAAGCCTTTCGAATTGTTCCTAGACGTTCTTTCAATCCAGCCTTGACCAAAACCGAAATGTCCGCTTGTCCAAGTTCCTGGGATGTACGTCGGCGACACCATGAAACGATAGATAATCCGGCTCACCACTGCAAGAGCCTTGAGACCAGCGTCTTTCTCGCTCCCTGAGCTGACTTCGAGTGTATCGAGACGAGATTTGAACTCGTTTGCAACACGCGTCGCCTCCTGAGCCTCTTGCCCGGTAATGGCAGTTATTCGTCTGGTGCCTTTGGCGATTCCCGATTCTTCGATAATCACAATGTCCTTGATGTCGCCTGTCTTTGCAACGTGCGTACCTCCACAGAACTCGATGCTGGTGCTTCGCCATTTCGGATTCTCAAGATCCTTTGCGACTTCATCGACATCGTACCCAAGCACAACCAACCGCACCGGATCTGGGTACGCTTCACCAAATACCGCGCGAAGGCCAGGGACTTTATACCCAGAGTTAAGATCGATGTCTTTGCTGTACACCTTGACATTTTTCCGGATCCAATCAACACTCATAGACTCGATCTTGGCAAGGTCTGCGAGTGCAATCTGAGCCTTGTGTGAAAAGTCAAACCGCAACTTCGTAGGGGCGACAAGAGAGCCTTTCTGGTCGATATGATCTCCAAGCACTTCGCGGAGGCAGAAGTTAAGAATGTGCGTCGCAGTGTGGTTGCTACGCAGTGGCCATCGACGGAGCTCGTCGTAAGAGGAAATGACTTCGTCCGCGACGTTCAACTGGCCATACTTGAGATGACCTGTATGCAAGACATAGCCATTGTACGCCTGGACGTTTGTCACTTCGAAATCGCTTGCACCATCGATGACGATGTTTCCGGTGTCGAACTCTTGACCTCCAGCCTCTGCATAGAAACTCGTGCGATCAAGGAGAATGCCAAAGTTGGCACCGTCAGGAATGTCGGCAGTGGATCCAAGGAATTCGCGGTTGTAATAAATGCCCTTCACTATTGCGGTAACATTTCCAAGCTCTACAGGAGACGATGAGATTCCTGCACCGGCGTCAAACAGACGAAAGGCACTGACGGTATTTGGGCGAATCATCCGTTTTGGGTATTGCATCGTTCTTCTCTAATGCCGCGAGATCATGAACGTCAAGCTTGACACTATCCGCCTTGTCCCTCTTGAATGTGCCCTTGCTCGCCTCCTTCGATCGCTCCTGTGCAGTTTCGAACTCCTTCTCATTGATAGTAAGGGAAAGCTCTTCAGCCATGAGACGCGTCAAATCGACGGGGAAACCAAAAGTGTCGTATAGGCGCCAGACATCGGCACCGTTCAGTATATGGGAACCAGCCTCCCTTGTACGGGAAGCATATTGGTCGAAGAGCTTCTCGCCGCGATCCAATGTTCGCGAGAAAGATTCTTCTTCCTCATCAAGAATCTCCTTGATTGCTTCCTGCTTCCTTCGAAGTTCGGGGAAGACATCACCCTGGAAGACGATCAGTGCATCACAAGAACCAAGGAGGGGAATAGCAAACCATTTGTTCAACGACAACGGGCATGAGGGATGAGAAGAACGAGCCTATGGGTGCACCAAGCTTTTTTCTGACATATCGACAGCCACGGCGAAGGATACGTCGGAGAACATAGCCTCGACCAACGTTGTTTGGCACACCGCCGTCGCTCAGGGCGAATGAGAGAGTTCGCACGTGATCGGAAACGACGCGGTAGGCAGTGTCGATTCCATCGACATCCTCAGCACCAAACTTGCCAGTATACGGTCGTGCACCACTAAGTTCTTGGATCTTGTCCATGATCGGCTGAAAAACATCGGTATCATAGTTGGACAGCTTGTTCTGGAGGACAGAGACGACGCGTTCGAAGCCCATTCCAGTGTCTACGTGTTTCGCTGGAAGAGGCTTGAGGGATCCGTCTTCCTCACGATTAAATTGGATGAAGACGTTATTCCAGATTTCGACGACTGTCGGGTCGTCACCGTCGACTAGATGGGGAACCTCACGACCGCCTATTCGATCGACATGTACTTCACTGAAATTGGGGTTAATATGGACCACAAGGAGTATACGGTGGGTTTACCTGCAGGGACCACAGGGGCCAGTCGGACCCATCTCTACAAGGGCAAGTCAGATAGAGGTAGGGATGAAAAAAAGAGGGACAATACCCCAGAAATTGAACTTTGACGGAATAACATGGGTAGGATCCATGCCTAGATCAAGCCAAGTTTTCATGGCTTCGTCGTCACATGGGATGTTGTTCTGCGGGTCGCCGGCATAGTAGGTGACGTAGAGTCGCTCTTTCGGGATCTTGTAGACTTGAGTTAAAAGTTCCCAGCTAAAAGTGATGGCTTCTTTCTGCAACAATAGAAAGATGAGGGGAGCGGCAGAGATAGGAAAAGGGTACGAGCCTTGAAGTAATCTCCGAAGGACCAATTGCCAAGCATCTCGAAGAAAGTATGATGGTAAGAGTCCTTTCCGACATCCTCGAGATCTGTGACGAGGTGAGTGTATGAATAACGAGGACATGGAGGGACGATACCATTGTGTTTTCCGCCAGCTCTGATGCACTTTTGGCTGTTGTACGCACGCCTGAGCTTGCCGCGCTCTGAATTGGGATCGACGGTGCCAAGAAAAATGGACTTGTACTGGGACGAGTGAGGACGGTGTTGGGATGAATAGAGGTACGAGACGGACCTGGTTCATGCCAGCATTGGCGAAGAGGAGGGTGGGGTCATCGTAAGGAATGGTGGAGGAAGAGGGCACGAAGGTGTGATCCTTGTTGCGAAAGTGCGCAAAGAACTCGTCGCGAATTCTACGTGCAGGCCACGGACCGTTGTAGGAGGACGCCATTCTCGAGCGGATGGCAAGTGATCGATAACCCGCCGACGCCCTCATTAACAACTCTCTTGCAAATTCCAAACTGGGCCGAGTGACTCGGTCACGTAGATTAGATAACCACGTGGATGACTCGTGCACGTGCACTCTGACTCTGTGTACCTGCCCTGAACGAGATCGATAATCCAGTCAGGCAGACAAAACATGACTTTGATCCCCTCACCGAGCTACGGTCCCGGTGCTCGTTTCTACTCCATTTAAGATCCCTCACACCCCTTGTAACTTTTAGACATCATGGTGTAAGTCCCCTATTTCACTCCCTGGAACCGTCCTCATGCTCATCGTCGTTCCATCAGTAACTTCACAACAGGTGAGATCGCCCCTCTTTCCCGCATCCGATCCATACCTCATCGTAATTAGACCAGGTCCGCGCCCTTATGGACCAGCCCACCAACATTCGTAACATGAGTGTCATTGCCCATGGTCAGTGTTTTGCCCGACATCGCCCCATATCGCCGTCTGATCATCTAACCCGCCAGTCGATCACGGAAAATCCACTCTCACCGACTCCCTCGTCTCCAAGGCTGGTATCATTGCGTCAGCAAAAGCCGGAGAAATGCGTTTCACCGATACCCGTGAAGACGAAAAGGAGCGTGGCATCACCATCAAATCGACCGCCATCTCTATGTATTTTGAAATGGAAAAGGAAGAGGTCGAAGTTATCAAGCAAAAAACGGAAGGTATGCATTACCATCCACATTTGTATTTCCCACTCTCACCGGATCGACCCCGTCAGGCAACGAGTTCTTGATCAACTTGATCGACTCACCAGGTCACGTCGACTTCTCTTCAGAGGTCACCGCCGCCCTCCGTGTTACAGACGGTGCTCTCGTTGTCGTCGACTGTATCGAAGGTGTCTGCGTCCAGACGGAAACCGTCTTGCGCCAGGCCCTTACAGAGCGTATCAAACCCGTCGTCGTCATCAACAAGGTCGATCGCGCCCTCCTTGAGCTCCAAGTTCAGAAGGAGGACCTCTACCAATCCTTCCAGCGCACGGTCGAGACTGTCAACGTCATTATCTCGACTTACCATGACGTCGCCCTGGGTGACGTCCAGGTCTACCCTGAAAAGGGAACTGTCGCCTTCGCTTCTGGCCTCCATGGATGGGGTTTCACCCTTCGCCAATTTGCCGGCAGGTACTCCAAGAAATTCGGTGTTCCAAAGGATAAGCTCATTACCAAGCTGTGGGGAGACAACTTCTTCAATCCCACAACCCGCAAATGGTCGACAAAGGCTGCGGATGCAGATGGCAAGCCTCTCGAGCGTGCTTTCAATATGTTCGTACTCGACCCGATATTCAAGATCTTTGATGCCGTTATGAAAAACAAGAAGGAGGCGGCTGATACTATGTGCGAGAAGCTTGAGATCAAGCTCACTCCTGAGGACAAGGAGAGTGCCGAGACCCCCAAGGCACTTCTCAAGACGATCATGAGGAAGTTCTTGCCCGCCGGAGAGGCCCTCCTAGAGATGATAGTTATCCACCTGCCCTCTCCCGCCACTGCTCAACGCTATCGTGTCGAGACCCTGTATGAGGGACCCATGGATGACGAATCAGCTATTGGCATCCGTGATTGCGACCCCAAGGCACCTCTCGTTCTCTACGTCTCCAAGATGGTTCCCACATCCGATAAGGGTCGCTTCTATGCGTTCGGTCGTGTCTTCTCCGGAACTGTCCGCGCCGGTCCCAAGATTCGTATCCAAGGACCCAACTACATTCCTGGAAAGAAGGAAGACCTGTTCGTCAAATCTGTTCAACGTACCGTGCTAATGATGGGTCGCTATATCGAACCTATCGAGGATTGCCCCGCCGGCAACATCGTCGGTCTTGTCGGAATCGATCAGTTCTTGCTCAAGAGCGGCACCCTTACTACTTCCGAAACTGCTCACAATATGAAGGTCATGAAGTTCTCCGTTTCGCCTGTCGTCCAGGTTGCAGTTGAAGTCAAGAACGCCGCCGATCTCCCAAAGCTTGTTGAGGGTCTCAAACGTCTCTCCAAGTCCGACCCTTGTGTCCAGGCTTGGATTGCTGATACTGGTGAGCACATCGTTGCGGGTGCTGGGGAGCTCCACTTGGAAATTTGCTTGAAGGTCGGTTGTGCCACATCTGTATCATCCACTCCTTGTTTAAAGATGGCCGTAGGACCTGCAAGAGGACCATGCGGGTGTTCCTCTCAAGATTTCGGACCCCGTCGTAGGTTACCGCGAGACCGTGAAGGCGGAATCTACCATCGTTGCCCTCTCTAAGTCACAGAACAAGCACAACCGCCTATATGCGAAGGCTCTCCCGCTCGATGAGGAGCTTACTAAAGCCATTGAGGCTGGTACCATTAGTTCGCGCGACGATTTCAAGGCCCGCGCTCGCATTCTTGCTGATGATCATGGTTGGGATGTCACCGATGCAAGGAAAATCTGGTGTTTCGGTCCCGAGACAACTGGACCTAACCTGTTGGTCGATGTCACGAAGGGTGTGCAGTACCTCAACGAAATAAAGGATTCTTGTATTGCTGCATTCCAGTGGGCAACAAAGGAAGGTGTCTGTGCTGAAGAGAACATGCGGGGTATCCGTTTGAACGTCTTAGATGTGACGGTAAGCTCAGCGCAGCCACGCTAGCTATAGCTTTATAACTCACGACATCTTTAGCTGCACACCGATGCTATCCACCGTGGTGGCGGTCAAATCATCCCAACATGCCGGCGTGTTTGCTACGCGGCCTGCCTCCTTGCCACACCAGGTCTTCAGGAGCCCGTCTACCTCGGTACAGTGTTTCCGATTCTTCGATCCTACCGTGTCTCTGACGTCCGTCTTAGTCGAGATTCAATGTCCTGAGAACGCCATTGGTGGTATTTATAGTACGCTGAACAAGCGTCGTGGTCAAGTCTACAGCGAAGAGCAGAGGCCCGGAACACCTATGTTCACTGTCAAGGCATACCTGCCTGTCATGGAGTCATTCGGCTTCAATGGTGACCTACGTTCACAAACCGCGGGGCAAGCCTTCCCTCAGTGTGTATTCGACCACTGGGAGATCATGAATGGCTGTTAGTGGTTAATTTTGAGTCGATGGTTTGGATACTGATTTGATACCCCTCTCAGCTCCTACTGAGAAGGGCAGCAAGCTGGAAGAACTCGTCACCCGAATCCGTACACGCAAGGGTCTCAAGGTATGCGCTTAACTGTGACCTTCTTCTCTAGCGGCTAATGAATTCCGATTCGTAGCCTGAAATTCCTCCCCTCGATTACTATTACGACAAATTGTAATCATTGTCTGAATGCTGGGGTGCTCTAGAACCAGATTACAGCCCAGGAATGTGTTGTTAACTATTGCGACCCAACAATTTATGTATTTCTTGTATTTCTTCGTGACATCTTGCTTGGTGATGAGGCACTTACGACAGCCACGAAGGAGAAACACTGACGATGGGTACTTGTCTAACTATCGGTACGGCCGCCAGGCACTGCCGGTCGCTTGCGGTGGCGCTCTCGGTACCGTCTTGGCGAACCAGTCACGGTGACTCATGAGTTTGGCGTGCATTCCGATAAAGCCAGGACACCCAAGTGCGAGAGAAAACCATAGCACCACCACTAACAATCTTTGAAAAGATGTCAAGTGTTGTTGACTCCGATCTAGGGACTGTACCAGGCATCCAGGCATACCTTACAAAATCTCCCGAATTCGCTGCTCACACGGTCGAGAAGCTCTCCGGGGGAATGGGCAATTTCACGTATAGGATACACCTCCTCAGAGCCATCGACGGATGCAAGACTCTTGTTTTGAAATACGCACCTCCATATGCCGCTTCGTCGGGGGGAAGTTTTCCGTTGGACCAGAAACGCCAGGTGATGATTGACCCGCGTGGAATATCCTGGAAATCATGCTCACGATATCTCAAAGATTGTCGAAGTTCAGGCACTCCGTCTGGCAAGGAATCAGCTGTCCACTGCTAGCACCCCTACGTTCATCAAAGTCCCTGCTGTCTATTTATTCGACGAAGAAAGCCATGTCATAATTATGGAAGACGCAGGGGAGGATTGTCGGAATCTGAAGGAAGTCCTCATCGGAGAAAGTTTGCCGAGGGCGGTCTCGGAGCAAATTGGACTTGCCCTGGGCAAGTTCATCAGCGGTGTCCATGCTTGGAACCAGAACCCTGACACGGATCTGAACGTGTTTGCAAATAACGAAATCGGGAAGTATATCTCGGCCCTCGTGACTTATGGACGCCTCGAGTCCACGTTGGCCGGAAAGGACGACCTCCCCGCACTAGCGAATCCTTTGCTGGGGATCCCTGAAGCAAAGATGACGACGATATCGAAGCTGGTAGAAAGGTTGCAACATGCCATCTACGCTGCGTCCGCAAGCGATCCCATGACGCACGGGGATTTCTGGCCAGGCAATCTAGTTTTGTCGTTTAAACGCAGAACGGACGGGACCATAGAAGGCGTGGAGAAAATGTACGTCCTGGACTGGGAAGTCGCCAAGACCGGGTTACCCGGGCTAGATCTTGGTCAGCTTTGTGCAGAGTTGTATATCCTTTCCGAGTTCTATCCGGCTCGGGAGGAGTCAGCTCGGACAATGATTGGGTCGTTTTTGGGTGCCTACAGGGAACAGAGGGGGACGGGAGAAGATATCGGGCTTGTGAGAACGGTCCTGAGCCATATTGGCGCGCACGCGGTGGCGTGGACTCCGCGCATAGGCTCGTGGTCTGGGAGAGAGAAGACGAGGAAAGTGGTAGAAGAGGGGGTGGAGATGCTCGTCCTGGGTGAGGAGGGATCTGAGTTGTGCTTGAAAACCAGTATCGTAGGACCACTTCTCTATCAATGAAGGACACCTGGACGTGATTTATAGCAGTTGCTACTAGTAATTTTTTTACTGGGTTTGCAATTGAGAATAAACGAGGATGGGGACGACTGTATCCCGCACTGGGGCGGAAGTTATCAACGACAGACGATCATGAGTTACTGTAAAATCGTGGCATCATATAGCTATCCCCGACTCTTTGAAGAGGAGGGTTCTCTCGGCGAAAGCAAATGTCGCACCTTGCAGGCACCTGCAAAAAACCATTGTGTGAAAAATTACGTAATCTTGCATGTTTAAACAGTCTTTAAGCTGACGGTATTTTCCACGTTGATTGACTATTACAACGAGCATTTCAGGGCGGCGGCGACGACGACCAGGATCGAAACCCTTAACAAATTCCACGCGGACCGAAGAGAGCCGCGACGTCGCCTACTCTCCTCCTATCACCCGTCGGTGCCGGCGCCGAACGTTACACCGAGGATTGGGCTCTCATCGAGCTCGATCGTAATAGGATCAACTTGGACAATTTCAAGGGCAATGTTGTAGATCTAGGCACAGAGATTTCGATTTACAATTTTGCCGAGTCGCGGATTGGCACCCGACCGCCTCTTGCCGCTTCGGGGCGTCACTCGGATCTGGGAAGACGAGCTGCGCCGCCCGCAAATGCTCGACGGGAACAACGAACCGTGCCTTCTCGTCATCAAGAGCGGTTGCACCAACCGGCGTGGCCATTGGCCGTGCCACTGACATGATGTCCTTTGTGCGCGAGTACATGGCCCTCACCAGGCGGCCCTTCCATGCCAGAGTGGTCAATCATTGCATACGACAAGTCCGCCGCCGGTCCATTCCCCGCCCCTGGCGATTTTGGCGCTATCATCTTTGACGGCCAGGGACGTGTACTCACCGGCGGAACCAGCCAGACGGAGACCACCAACGTCACATAAGCGACGCCGTTCTACTGGCTCATGCAACGTATCAAGGAACACTTTCCCCACGCCAACCTGTACCAGGTCACGGCCGAGGCGCATCAATGCGACGTGGGTGAGCCTGAGTGCGAATGCGTCACGCCAGGAGTCCATTCACCCTGCCGCCGACCACAAGCGCGCTGGTTTTGTTCTCTTTCCAAGCACCACCCGGGCCGGCCACAACTTGAAATAACGCAGCCAAAATCACTTCGCAAACAGGAACAGGACAGAATTGGCCGATTACGTTCATAATGAGCTTGGGTAGATACAGATCGTCGATGAAGGGAGATGCCTACATGTACACCAGCCACGCCGAAATACCATGAAATGAATTGCGATTAGCTAGAGAGTACTTACTGTCTTTTTCAGTGAGGTTGGCACCGTGGGAAATTTACATTCATAAACACGCCTCAACTTCGGTCGCCCATATCTTCTCAACACCCACTCGGAATTCAACGGAGATGATATCA